>CAUYQU010093869.1:0-32992 GCA_963574635.1 Cheracebus regulus | reverse complement strand
CCATTTCTAGAGCACAGGTAGAGTAGGTTTAACATAATTTTTAAGAGCCCAGGCGGGTGTTGAACAAAGAGAACACATGGACACAGGGAGGGGAGCACTATACGCTGGGGTCTGTTGGGGGGAAATAGGGGAGGGACAGTGAGAGGTGGGGAGTTGGGGGGAGATAGCATGGGGAGAAATGCCAGATACAGGTGAAGGGGAGGAAGGCAACAAATCACACTGCCACATGTGTACCTATGGAACAATATTGCATGTTCTTCTTCACATGTACCCCAAAACCTAAAATGCAATAAAAAATAAAATTAACTCCTTTTCTCTCTTTTTCTAAAATCTCTTCCTCTTCCTTTCTCTTTCATTCTAAAAAAATAAATAAATAAATTAATTAATTAAAAAAATAAAATAAAATAAAATAAAATTTAAAAAAAAATGTTAAGGTCAAACAAGATTAAAAGTTAATAATACTAAGGGTCTTCATAACAATTTATTCAAAAATCTTTTTAAGAACATTTTGACACTACAAATAGTAGCCAATAAAGTGAGAAGCATGATGCAAGCAGAAAGCAGGAAGATGGGTGCAGTTAAGAAGGCACGAACAAACAGCCTGGAAGAAGTCTCAGCTGTCCACAATCTACTCCAAGTATGACCCATACAAATTGTAGAGGACAGAGCAGATTGAAGAAAAGAAGGGCCTGAAGCAAAACTCCACAAACTTAGAATGTCTTTATTCTAATGTGAAGTTGAGGCTATAAAGACACCGCCAGCATCATAAATTCCATGAATCTATTCAGAATTCAGTAAGTGGAAAACATTAAGTGCCATTGTGATAACAACATCATGTGACACATAATGGCAAGACCATAAAGAAATAGAAAAAGTCTCTTTTCTAAGAAAAATTTCAAGTTATGGCTTGGTAAATAAGGGAAGAATACATATACACGTGAATATAAATATGTAAGTGCTGGAAACATGTATAAGCATGCAAATGTGCTTTCAATCACACTCTAGGTTGATACATCCTGGGGAAATCACATGGGAAAAGCATTGCATGTATTAATGTTACACATGTTACATGTGTTAATAACATGGACTTAAAAAATAACTATGTATTAGTCAGTGCCATCTCTACACTAAGCTCTAAGTACATTTACTCATTTAGTTTTTCACAACGGTGCATCAAAACAAGTGCAATTCAGAAATTAAACTTGCCCAATGTCACAATTAAATGGAAAGTTAAAGTAATGCTTTAACTTTCAGCTCTCTCTAACTCCAGGGTTATCAGTTTTTCCACCATACAATGTTACCTCTTTAAATTAATCCACAAGGCATTTCAACAAGTATAAATGATGTAGACACCTTGTTTGTTGATTTGCTTCTTTGTTTTTAAGTGGCACCAACACCCAACTTCCAACAACATACATTAGGCCCACAAACGGTCAGAATAGTTGACCTACACAGAGAAGGAATAATTTGCACTTATATACTTTTAGAATCCCTAAAAGAAATTACTCCTTATGATGATATGATAAAATAAAAATAACACATACTAAAATAGGCTAGTGACTGAAACGAACACAGACAATAAACATGAAGGGTACATTGAAGTGATGATAGAGAACTGGCACATAAGATTCTCAGTAAAATTTGTTGGTAATGGAATTATAAGTAACTGACTCTACTTTCTGGCCTTGGCCAACACACTGGACTCCCACTGCTTCCACTAGAGCTGGGCAAGACGGTCATTCACGTAATGTTTATACTACATTTATGTGATTTTACCCACCATATATTCTCATTTATAACAGATATTCCCTTAGGGATAAAACACCACAAATTTATTCTGACTAGTTGAAAAGTCAAATCTTCTTCACCGAGTCTACTGGGTACAGAACAGAAAAGAAGAAACTCTTCACAGCCACTGTCCCCCACTGTCATCTCTTCCTTGGCAGGCCCCACATTTCTTCTTACTGCCTTGTGAACACTAATATTTTAATCTGAATGATGAAATGTCTGTATAAAACAAAGACTTCTCTTGAGCAGTCAAAACTATCTTATTTTCTTTCCTGTCTCCTAAATTCATGGTTATATACAGTCATAAATTTTTACTTGCTTTCTCTTAGAGAGAGTTCATTTCATACACCCTGAGAGTATATTTCCTTTTCATTTTCTTTTCGTATAAAAGATGGCCAACTCTATAAAAATAAGAGAAAAAAAGTTATGTTCAATTTAGGAAACTTCCAATGTGGAAGGTGAGTAGATAATTAAATATTAAACGTGGTCTGATATAAATTCGAGATTTTCAGTAAACAATTGATAATTAAGAATTGAAATGGGTGAAAACACCTACAGGATGGAGATATATGTGTATATAGATAGAATAAAGAGGCCAGGCACGGTGGCTCATTCTTGTAATTCCAGCACTTGGGAGGCTAAAGCGGGGAATCACAAGGTCAGGAGTTCGAGACCAGTCTGGGCAACATGGTGAACCCTCATCTCTACTTAAAATACAAAAAATTAGCCAGGCATGGTGGCATGTGCCTGTAATACCAGCTACTTGGGAGGCTGAGGTAGGAGAATTGCTTGAACCCGGGAGGCAGAGATTGCAGTGAGCCAAGATCACACCATTGCCCTCCAGCCTGGACAACAGGGTGAGACTCCATTTCATTAAAAAAAAAAAAAAAAAAAAAAAAAAGGATAAATGTCAAAGGACTGAACTCTCGGCTCTTCCAATATTAAAAGTTCAAGTTGATACAGAAGAACTATCAACAGACACTGAAAAGCAGTGATATAAGAAAAAATGTAGAGAGTATTGGTTTTGAAAGTCAAGCAAATAATATGTTTTGAAGAAGAGTGATCACCTTTGTAAAATGATACTGACATTTGTCAGGTTCCCTAGAAAATGGACTCTGAGGCAAATTCTCTGTTCACACCAAGGCATTAAAAGGGAAAAAGAGTGTGACAATGGGAGTAGAGAACACACAATAAGGTAGTGCATAACTGAGCCTAACAGAACTTTGTATGACCATTGCTCAATCACAAGGGATGTCTGAAGGCAGCATATGGAGCTAGCACCTTTCAAAGAGCCCACTGGCATAGAAGTAAGGGTAGAAATGTAACTGCTGTCTTCTTCCTATCTCTCTCATTGGTCAAAGTTTGCCCCAGAGGGCATTGATTCACCTGAATTACCTAGTTTTTACCTGGCCTTGTGCACTAGTACGTAGTACTTCATCTGAGTTTACACGTAGCAGGCAGTCCTTCTGTGGTTCGAGCCAGGCCATATCTGGACACAGGAAATAGTATGCCTCTTGCCATGATGGACACAAAAAAGACCATGAATAATCCAGCCTTTAGTCTAGGGAATTAGAAGACTACGAGCAGTGTTAAAACATAAGCAGAGTAGCTAGGGCTTTCCTTTGAGGAAACCACGAAGGCTCAGTATAGAGAAGGCACTGAGTAATCTATAGTTATTTTTTAAGTCTATGTTATTAATACATGTGGCATGTATAACATTAACACATGTAATACTTCTCCCAAGTGATTTCACCAGTACATATCAACCTAGAGTTTAATTGAAAGCATGTTTATCTGCTTATACATGTTTCCAGCACTTATGTATTTATATTCATATGTATATGTATTCTTTCTGTATTTCTCATGCCATAACTTGAAATTTTTCTTAGAAAAGTGACTTTTTCTATTTCTTTATGGTCTTGCCATTATGTGTCACATGATGTTCCCCCCAAAATTTATAAGCTAAAACCCCAAGGTGATGATATAGGAGATCAAAGGATGAAACTCCATCCTATTGAAGCATCTGCTTCCACCCCCTTGGGTGTTAATCTTAGCATGTTGTTCTTAAACTTGAGAATATGCATCAAAATCATTTGGAAATCTTTGTTATAACACAAATTACTTGGATCTCACTCCAGAGAAGCTCACAGGTGATGCTGATACTGCTTCTGTGGTTATTAAGTCATAAGGACAGGGCCCTCATTAATGGGATTAGTGTCCTTATTAAAAAAATCCCCAGAGAGCTCATTTGTCCCTTTCGCTATATGATGACATATCTAGAAAGTTCAGATCTATGAACCAGAAACAGGCCCTCACTAGTCAAGAATCTGCTGGCACCTGGATTTATCAGCCTCCAGAATGGTAAGAAATAAATTTATGTTGTTTATACACTACTTAGTTCATGGTATTTTGTTATAGCAGCCTGAACAGACTAAGACAAGATCTCTATTATTTTTAATCACTATATCTGATAGTGCTGGTCAAATCAGCATTTGAGTCTCCAACAGCAGAGCAACAGATCTACATTGCATGATCTGTGTCATTATGTTCTAGCATAAAAATGTAGAATTATATAAATTGTATTTTTGTCAAGATCCATCCTTCAGGAATAAACTACTTCTTCAGTATATTCATTTAGGTTGACTTAGAAAGTCATGGAATCCTTCTGAAATTTCAACCATAGAATTAAACAGTTGCTTAGATCAGTGGCTCCCAACCTTTTAATACCAGGGACTGGTTTTGTGAAAGACAATTTTTCCATGGTCGGGGGTGCTGGATGGCATTGGGATGAAACTGTTCCACCTCAGATCACTAGGCATTACATTCTTATAAAGAACACACAATCTAAACCCCTCGCATTCACAGTTCACAACAGGGTTCATGCTCCTATAAGACTCTAATGCACCACTGATCTGACAGAAGGCAGAGCTCAGGGAATAATGTTTGTTCACCTGCCACTCACCTCCTTCTGTGCAACCCCATTCTTCACAGGCCATGGACAAGTACCGGTCAGCAACCAGGGTGTTAGGGACCTCTGACTTAGATGATACATTTTTTAAACATCCAGCTGTCTTTCAGAAAGTCTTTTCCACTATCAAGGGGGATCCTTTTCTTAAAATATAGCTTTCTCCCTCTCTAGCAGATCATTTCATCATATGTGAATTATTTAGGCAAGGTTAGTGATTCTCAGTGTGTGGTCCCCACACAAGCAGTATCAGCATCACCTGCAAACTTCTCTGGAGTGAGATCCAAGTAATTTGTATTATAACAAGATTTCCAAGTGATTTCGATGCATACTCTCAAGTTTAAGAACGACATGCTAAGATTAACACCCAAGGGGAGGGAGCAGATGCTTCGATAGGATGGAGTTTTATCCTTTGACATTCCAAATTCTGCAAAATGGTGGTCAAAGAATGCTATGGACAATTTAAATCTGTTTTTCTTCCTAATATTCCAGCAGCATGAGTCATGGGGACTGTTTTTTCTCTGAATTTTCAATAAAAATAAATTTGAACTTAAAGTAAACATAAGTAAACACACATATACTCATCTTAAAGAAAACCTTAATTCTGAGAGACAGAAAAATAAAGCATGCAGATGCTAGAAATGTTTTTCTAAAGGCCTTTTAATTTGGAAAGACAAATTTTCATAGTAAAATCAGTAGATGTTAGCATTACGTTGGTGCAAAATTAACTGCAGTTTTGCTATTTTTTTAAAGTACTGCAAAAACCATAGTTACTTTTGAACCAACCTAGTAGGATAAATAGTCTTTATTCCTTTCCTTTATCCCTGCCTCTAATTCATCAACCCCTCTGAATTAATTAAAACTAACAAAGAGGTTGAATTAGTTGAAACTAACAAATTACTTAATGGACTCTCTCAAAACTATACAAAAACATGCTCTTGGACTATGAAATTCCAACTGGTTTAAAATTGTAGCCATACTCCAGGCATACAGTGGCAGGTTCCTGTAGTTCTAGCTACTCAAGAGACTGAGACGTGAAGATTGCTTGAGGCCAGGAGTTCAAGATGAATCTGCGCAACATAGTGAGACCTTTCTCGGAAAAAAAAAAAAGCCATAATTCATTCTTGATATTAGTCCCTGACAAGTTAGAAAATGAGGAGAGTATCTCTATTTGGCCTGGGAAAAGACAACAAAATCCTTATGAACTTTATTTGAATTAATGAATGAATACTTCTCTGTGTACATATAAATGCTTGGGAGGCTATTTGTGTCTCTGTTACACAATTCTGATCTTTTAATTATACTGCTTACATTCTATAAAGAGTTAGAACCTGCCTGCATACAGAAGGTAGGCATTCATATTTAAAGTTATAATTATGAGCCATTGGGAAAGAGTTTCTTTCTCTGCATGTTTATGAAGCTTAAACACTTATTCTGATGGAGATTGATGTGCCCTCTATAATTAATTGCAAACTATATATTCAATCAGTGTACCTCCCCAGTTATCAGATTATGCTTGACTCAGCATTAACGTTAGAGGAGAATGCTGATAAAGTATCTTCTAAATGATGGTTTCACTTTTATAGTGCTCTTAATTATTTTTTCTACTTACTATTTACATTTTTATAAATTATAGTTTGATCATTAAAACAATCTTTGCAGTTATCTTGTGCCAACCAGACCAGTTATTACAGGGCTGAAGAGACTTCGGTTGTAAGAAATAGTAAGAAAGGAAATACAAAGCATGTATGCAATAAGTCTTTGATCCAGATGATTGCCAACATAACTTCTAGCTCTTAAGAGTCTAAGGCCCAAAGATATCAAAATAAACATACTGATCCTTGCAATACAGCCTTTGGTAAATAGCACACAAAGAGCAAAAATAACCTTATGTTTGAGAGACAATAACCTTAGCCGAAAAAACTGAATGGTCAGCCAAAAATATGAGAGCAAATGTACAAATAAAAGAAAACAAAGAGACTCTGAGACTTCCTTTGTGAAAAGATCCTCACTATTCAATCCCAATCTCCTCATTAGATGATTTCTCTGAATGTCAAAGGGCATTTGGAGTCTCGTGCTTATTAATTCAACCAGGTGGATCCCACAGACATGAATACAAATGCCCAAAACTGGGAAATTCATCAAAAAAACTACAATGGGTAAGGTAGTTATAAAAATAACCCAAATTCTACTGAGATTAGATGGGCAAAGGCTTGTAAATTACTAAAATCCTCTAAGAGCAAAAATGTGCAGGAAAAAGCACAGGACATTTAAAAATATCAGAGGCAATGTAGAGAGGTAGAAATTCAATTGATGGACACTGAAGAGAAAAGAAACATGTACTAAATGAAAGAAAGTCCCTCAAGGAAGCTCATCTGATTTCAAAACATAAGGAGGAGAAAGCAAAAATAATGCAAAACCCACAGGCTACAGATGTAGGAAAGGACCACTGAAATATTTATATAAGATTCCCATTCACATAGATATGTATCTTTGGATTTCTACCTGTTATAGACTGAATGATCATTCCCCCCACCCCAAAACTCATATTTTAAAACTCAATCCCTAATGTATTTGAGTGTGGGGGACTTTAGAAGGTAATTAGGTCATGAGGGTAGAGCTATCATAAATGAGATTAACACCCCTATGAAAGAAACCCCAGAGAGCTTCCTTGTCCTTTCCATCAAGTGAAGACAGTGAGAAGACAGCCGACTATGAACCAGAAAGCGGGCTGTCACTGGACACTTATTTGTGTGTACCTTAATCTCGGATTTCTCAGCCTTCAGAAACTGAGAAGTAAACTTCTATTGTTTGTAAGCTACCCAGCCTATGGTATTTTTGTTATGGAAACCTGAACAGACTAAGACACTACTATTTAAGGCAAATATTGTACTCTCCCCTTACACAGAGAGAAAACTATTATAAGATTTCAAGCATATGCAAAACAGTTGAGACAGGCAAGCATATATCACAGGATTTGATTGGCTTGGTATTGTGATTGCAGAGGCGAAACTGAAAAAGAAATGTATATGTTAACAGAAGAAAAAGGGACTGAATGTCTCAAAGAAACTCTGATAATAGCTTACAGATTTTATCTGGTTCATTCATTCATTGGGTGATCAGATCCTTTCAAGACCAATGACCTCCTAACCACCAGGGATAGGGTTTTATTTCATAGGACAAGTCTAATGTGGAGAGCTCTTATATTAAGTGTTGGGTAAAGCTGAGAGACACACAAAAATACATAAAGGAAGTAATGGTTTAAATATTAAGAGAGAATAAAAGGCATAAAGTTCAGATGGACCAAGGGCAAGGATTCAGCTTCAAGACACATAGTCAAACACTCAAAAAAGCTGGAAGGTCTTAAGAATTATCAGTGATTTTTTTCATATGGTCTGTGTGTATAGTTCTCATTTATGGATAAAAGAAGACACATACAGTAAACGGATTAAGACAGATGAAAGTAGTAATTGGAAAGGTGACTTGGCTTTAAAGCCAGCAGTAAGGCACACAGTTGAGGAGCTTATAGAACATGGCACAACCAACTCCTTTGGCTGCTCCAAATCAAGAATCAGTAAAGCTGACCTATTATACCTTTAATACTGGTGTTATTTTCTTGATGAGGGACAGCAAGAGCTTGAAGAAAAGATTCCAATACTAACAAAAAAAAAAAGAAGAAGAAGAACCTCCTACCCCGGTAAAGGAACACTTGAACCAAATGTGAACCATGTTCTTTCTAAGGTTCGAAAAATATGGCTTTGTTGGGGTATTTTCCTTATACCAAAGGATCTAAGAACATCTCCTAGAATATTTTAATATTTAATACTGGTGTTATTTTCTTGATGAGGGACAGCAAGAGCTTGAAGAAAAGATTCCAATAATAACAAAAAAGAACCTCCTACCTCAGTAAAGGAACACCTGAACCAAACATGAACCATGTTTTTTCTAAGGTTCTAAACATATGGCTTTGTTGGGGTACTTTCCTTATACCAAAGGATGTCAGAATATCTCTTAGAATACATGAAGGATCTTTAATCTACAGATACAAATAAAGACTTAGCTGTGTGTTAAAAGGCATTTATATAGAGAAGAATAGCTTATCTTATTTTATTTTATAACCAAGATTCTAAAGCGTGCAAATTACAAACTCATTAGGCTTGACATGTCCTCAGTCATCCATAAAATCCAAACTTCTACTTGGCAGACTGAACATAAACATGTCCCTCAGATGACGAACATAAATATGATAAATGTTATTTACCTTCAACTTTATTTCACAGACAATAAAAGGAAATTCTCCTCTAGTAGCATTTAATTTGGGGGCACTTTTTCCTTGGCAAGTTAGGGCTTCAAGGCTTGAGAGGGTCATGTAATAAAGGATTAATATATTAATTATATAGAGGTTTATCTGTGAATGACAAAAAAATTAAAAATATTAGCTTTAAAAACAAACAGAAGGTTATTTCTCTCTCAAGTAAAATCCAATGGAACCCTTCTATTTTGTGGCCCATCTGGCATGGCTTCCACTGTCAAATTCACCTCATGGTCCAAAATGGCTACTCCAGCAAGTCCCCATTCCAGCCAGCGGGGTAAGAACAAAGAAGGTAAAAGATATATCCCTACCCACAAAGACTGCTATGATTTGAATGTGCCCCACAAAAGTTTATGTGTTAGAAACATAATACCGAACACAACAGTGTTAAGAGGCAGGGGCTAATAAGAGGTGTGATCTTTAAGAGGTGATTGTGTTCCCAGACTGAACCGAGGGTCAGGCTGCCTATTCTCATGGTCCAATAATGAGATGCAGATGAACTGGGAATAAAAGGGTTTATTTCTGAAACCAGGTATGGGGAGAAGTCCGGGAAATTATCGCCAGACCAACTCAAAATTAGGAAGCTCCCCAAGGCTCATATACCTTCTAAGCTATACGTCTACATGTAAGAGTACATTCATCTAAAGACATAAGTGATTAATTTCTTCTATAAGTAAGGTCTGAGTCTTGGGAACCTTCCTTTGAAGCCTCAGTAAATTTATTTAAACTAGATGGGTCCAGGTGCCAAAGGTGATTACCCTTCTCTTATCTTCAGCTGAGTTATTGAGGTTTGGGGAGTTCCTTCCAATCACTAGTAAAACTTGTTTAATTCTAAATGGGTCCTGGTATGAGGAGTGTGAGCATTCCTTTGTTATCTTGTCATCCTTCAAGGCCCAAGTGTGAGCATTCCTTTGTTACCTTGTCATACTTCAAGGCCCAAGAGTTGGTGGGCCCTTAATACTCGTTCCAGCTTTGTGTAAGGGCACTGTTTCTCTCAGCCTTTAATATTTAACCTAACCACTTAGTCACTGTGAAGCAGTTGTTATGGAGACCTGGCCTGCCACAACTACATTATGTCACCTCTGCCCTCATGAATACATGAGTGCTGTTATCATAGGAGCGGGTTTGTTATGACAGGAGTAGGGAGTGTGTCTTGATTTCTTCTTTCTGTCTTAAGAATAAAACGTGTTTAATCCTAAATGCGTCCTGGTACGAGGAGTGTCAGCATTCCTTTGTCATCTTGTCATGATTCCAGGCCCAGGAAGACCTCGGCAAGATTCTTGGTGTGCCTTCATTACTCATTAAACGAAGTTTTATTATTTACATCCACCTTCTACCACAGGATGACCCTTGCCAGATGTCAGTGCCATGATCTTGGACTTTCAACTCTCCAGAACTGTGAGCTGAATAAACTTCCACTGTTTATAATTTACCCAGTCTATAATACTCTGTTGTAGCAGCAGAACTCAGACTAAAGCAGATCATTTATACTGAGAAGTGGGGTTGTTACTATAACAAATATGTGAAAATATAGAAGACAGTTTGGAACTGGGTAATGGGTACGGGCTAGAAGAATTTTGAGGACTGTGCTAGAAACAGCCTGTATTGCCATAAATTAAGTGTTAAAGATGATGAGGACTCAGAGAAAGGCAAAGTCTGGAACTATAGGGAAAGTCTGGAACTTCTTAGAGATTATTCAAGTGGTCTTGACCCAATCGTTGATAGAAATATAGACATTAGAGGCCATTCTGATGAGAACTCAGAAATTAGTAAAAAGGTATTAGAAACTGGAGTAAAGGCCATCCTTATAAAGTAGCAAAGGCTGCCTGAATTGCGTTTGTGTCCTAGGACTTTATGGAATATAGAACTTAGGAGCTATGAAGTAGGATAGCTTGCAGAGGAATATAAAACCTAAGCAGCAAAGCATTCAGGCTGCTGTGTGGTTACTTCCAACTGCATATGTTGAGATCCAAGAACAAAGGAATGACTTAAAGATGGAATTTAAAATTAGAAGGAAAGCAGACCCAAAATATTTGAAAAATGTTCACCCTGGCAATGTAAAGATCGAAAAAGCATGGGAGAAAATACTAAGAGTGTGGCTAAGTGACCATTTGCTAAAAAGATTAACAGGGCTAGGAGGGAGTCAGGTGCTATTCATTAAGACAACGGGATAAAGACCTGGAAGGCATTTTGGAGCTCTTACAGGCTGCCCCCCACCCTAGAGCTCCAGTAGGCAAATGGTTTCATGGGGTGGGCCAGGGACACCTCCAAAGGCTCACTTCCCAGAGCTACCTTGAGACTCTGCCCCCTGCATTACAGTACAGTACTCCTCAGCCACCCCAGCCATGGCTCAAACAGCTCCAGGTGTAGCTTAACATAACTAGCTGTAACCTTGATGATGTCCGCATGGCATTAATTCTGCAGATGCTCAGAATACAAGAGCTGTGGGGGCCTGGCCTCTTCTATGTAGATTTCAAACGAATGTTGATGTTGCAGATAGCTTTGGGGCCCAAGCAGAGATTTTCTGCAGGGGCGAAGCCACAGCAGAGAGTCCCCATGAGGGCAATGCCAAACAGAAATGTGGAGTCAGAGTTGCTACACAGAGTCCCCACTGAGGCAATGCCTAGTGGAGCCCTGGGAACGAGGCCATCCCTGAGACCTCAGAACTACACAGCTGCAAGTGTGCAATGCTAGCCTGAGAGAGATGCAGGCATGAGATACCAACCTGGAAGATCTAAAGCATGGACTGAGCCCAGCAATACCATGAGGGAAGAGTTACTCGAGGTCTTGGGGGAGCAACTCCTGGCCTAGTGTGCCCACGATGCAGTACATGGAATCAAAGATTGTTCTCCAGCTTTAAGACTTAATGTTGTTTTCATTCTTAGGTTTTGGATTTGATAGAGGCCTTTTCCTCCTTTCTCTTTTGGAATGAAAACACTTATCCTATACCTGTCCCACCACTGTATTTTGGAAATTATATAACAGTTTAATTTCACTGACTCACAGTTGGAAGGAATTTGCCTCAAAATGAATCATGCCTTGGAGTCTCACCCATATCTTATTTACATGAGACTTTGGACATTGAAATTTTGAATTGATACTGAAATGAGATAAGGCTTTGGAACCACTGGGATGAAATCAATGTATTTTGCATTGTGAGAAGGAGGTAATTTTGGGGGGCAGTGGAGGAATACTATGGTTTGAATGTGTCCTCTAAAAGTTCATGTATTGGGACTTAACCCCTAATACAACAGTGTTGGGAGTTGGGGCCTAATAAAATGTGGGACACTTAATCTCTGCTCTCATGCATGGATTAATGCCATTATCATGGATGTGGGCAGTTATCACATGAGTGGGCTCCTGATAAAAGGATGAAGTTGGGCCCAGTTTTCCCTGTCTTATGTGCTCACTTGCATTCTCCGCCTTCCACCATCAGATGACCCTCGCCAGATACCAGTGCCATCCTCTTGGTCTTCCCAGCCTCCAAAATCAAATAAACTTCTATTGTTTATAATTTGCCCAGGCTGTGGTATTCTGTTATAGCAGCAGAAAAGGAACCAAGACAATAATATTTCCCAAAAGTTGCCAAACAGTTTCTTTTACATCTTATTGGACAAAATGGGCATCTGGCTACAAAGAAGTTACAAAATAGACTTTAGTCTGGTTGGCCACAGGCCTAATCCATAGTTGAGAATTCCATTATTGAATAATAAGGGGAGAATAAGGGTAACCATGTAATTTATCTTCCAAATTGAGACAATCTTGAGTTACAAGAGAGCACTATCAATAATTAGTCCAGGATGACATAGGGAAACTGGAACATAAGGTCACCCTGGGGAGAACAGTTACTAAAGTGTAACAAGCAGTCTGCCACTGTTAATAATACTGGCTACTGCATTTCAAGGCCAAAAAAATGTGTCAGGTATGTAGTGGTCACTCGGCTTTTTATTTATTTAGTTGATGTTTATAACCCTCTGAAGGCAATATTTTTGTCCCCATTTTAATGGCTAAGAGATCAATGCTCAAAGGTAAGTTGCCCATAGCTACACAGATAGTGTCAAATCTGGAAATCAAATTCATTGCTTTTTACGTCTAGTTCCCCTGTTCTTTGACAGCCCAAGTTCCACTTGCTATTAACTTATGTAAAAAACAAGTTCCATGATCTCAAATGCATTATACTAAGTTAAAGAAGCCAAACATAAATAAATGTATACAGTATGATTCTACAGATATAATTCTAGAAAGGCAAAACTAGAATGATAGAAGGCAAATTAGTCCTTGCAGGAGAGGGATCAGAGTTGAGATTAGCTACAAAGGCACAGGACAGCTGTATGGGGGTTGATTTAAATATTCTGTCATGATTGTGCTGGTGAGTACACAATTGATTTCATTTTTAAACTCATTCCACTGTTTCTCTCATGTTAAGAGGGAGAGAGAAAAAAAATATTGAGATCAATTATTCTCTGGTATGGCCAAAATACGGTGCTCAAGTATATCAAAGCTGTGGGAGGTGTGAGTTTACAGCTCTTATAACCCAATATTCTCATTTGTGTCACCAGGAGTAGAGACTCAAAAGGATATCCTCCATTTCACTAGCTCCTCCTGTGTTTCTGTGACCCTTCATATGAGCTGGAGTTATGTATTGGGCCTCTTCAAGAAACCCCAAGAGACATCATCTCTAATAAGATAATTCTTCTTCTGAGGTCCCACTTGCTTCCACATAACCTTTTCACGTGGTTACTTTCTTCAATTTATTTTCTTCTATTTATTTAATTATCGATATGTCTATAATTATTGAATGACCAAAACTACAGATGCTCTGGGAGAAAAGAAACAAGCGCTATAGTAACTGCAAGGCTTCCAAAAATGAAATACTGTGACCTTCAGTAGCAGAGTTGCTACTGCTTCATTGTGAAGCATGCCACATATCAGAGAGAAGGTTTTTACCCAATTCAGTAGCTAAATGAGAGCCATTTGAAGGAATTTCTGTAGATTTTGTGCAGGAGACTGATGCAATGAAAACCAAGCTTCAGTAAAATGAATCTGGAAAAGCTGTATAGAATAGACTAGAGGAGGGAGATTGTGGGAGGCAAGATCAATTAGGAAGTCTTCACAATGGCTCAAGTAAGAGCAAACCAAGGCCTGAACAAAGTTGGGCAGTGGGCACAGACAGGCAAGGGTGAAATGGGATTAGGTAGTTGAAAGCCGAGGAGGAGAATGCAACCAGAGACCATTCTCCCTCCACCCACCACTCTCTGGCCCAGACCCAGAAGGGCAATGAGGAGGAAAAACACAACAGTCTAACAAATAAAAGTGTGGGTGGCCCTGGAATAACCTACTGAGATACTGAAATTGTTATTTTCTCCCTGTAATTTTCATTATTTCTATCCTAGTCACAGTATTTATGTATTTGTTTTATTTTTTACTACCAGATACATTTGTGTAACAGCTAGGGAACATTGACAGTAAATGCCTTGCAAATTCTTCTTTGCTAAATTCGATTCTAATGTAACTGACTACCATCAACAAGGTTATTATTATCCTGCTGTGCTCTTTAAGTAATTCTATCTCCTCCCTTTAATTATTCTGGTTATTATATGTGTGCCTTCTTTTCATTGCCTATACGATTGGCAACATTTTTTTTTTCTTTTTGCTTGTGCTTTATTATTATTTTTTTTCTGATTAGCCATATTTTGTAGCAGGTTTATAAAATTTAACTCCCATTATAACTCAGATATGAAGAGAAAATGAAAGTTCTTTATAGTTGTATTCTTAATCTGACCCTCTGTCTTAGTCTCACCCCCATTAATTAACAGGAAAATAAATATATTAAATTAAAACTTAATCTCATCCAATAGTGCTGACTTCCTCTCTCAAAAAAAAAAAAAAAATTGTTAAGTTCCAAAGCTCCCCTGCTCCCCTGCACTTCTCCCTAAGGTGATATATAGTGCCTTGTGGTAAGGGGTGGGAAATGAGGCTTTCAAGTCCCCCCAGAAAAGGAAAGAGCCAGCTTTCAGTGCAATGTACTCTGCTTCCCCAGGTGTCCATGACATCGCCCGTGGCTCCCGGGAGCTGTTTTCCCTGCTGCTAGGCTGCATAGCCTCACTCGATGTCAGTGGCACTCATGTTTTGGTATCTTTTGGCTTTGTCAGCCATTGATAGGATATCCCAGTTACCCCTGGCTTATCCCTGCTCTTACTGGCCACAGATCTCTGAATAATAACTACAACTTCCTTTCAGTCCGTGGGCCTGGGGGGTCCACCAACCCTCACTCCAGACCCAGGATCATCACCAGGTGGGCCCACGCTTCCCAATCTAGCTTCTCACTGGAGGTGCCTGCAAGCAGCTCAGGAAAGCCATCATGTAAGATCTCCCTCTTCTGATCACACTGTACAGCTACATTGCTACGGCCATGCTTGAGGCTCATGCCAGATCAGGCTCAGAGGTGATTTATTTATCCTGAATAGGTAACAGGGAGAAAAGCTGCCTGCCCTCTTTGCCACCCACATTATCCTCATTAATTCATCTTTTTTGGAGCTGGTCGAGCTAAACAGCCTAATTCCGCTCTGCTGTTCATTAGATACATAATCTCAAATGAGTTATTTAGGGGCTCTGTGTCCCAGTCACCTCAACTGAAAAATAAGAATAAAATAACTTATAGTGTCTGTGAGGATTGAATGAACTGATACATACAAATACATGTACTTGTGTACATGTAAGTCATAACATGAAGAAGGTCTTCAATATGTTAACTCTTTTTCTTTTCCTGCACACAAATGTCTTGAGAGAGAAAAGAGAATGATATTTATTTTCTTCTTATAGATAACCTCTTCTGAACTCCAGCCAATTCTTAATGGCAGACTGCTAAGTCTCCTCTATCCCACAGGAGACCTTAGCAAACTGCACCCTCTGCACTCGATTGTGGGTATACTGAAGGAGAAGATCAAGTAAACCGGAAACGTCTCCCAAGACAGAATCCTAGCACTATGATCCCATTACATGATCTGATGATGAAATAATGGAGGCTAAACATTTTCTTGGTGTATTCTTGGTATTCCTTCTTGAACATATTATAATCTTTGCCCATCTACCCACCTCAGTCCTCCAGGTACTTAGATTCCTAGATAAATTGGGTCAGAGATCATGGGAAGGTAAAAGAGAATAACACATTAGAAATTTTAAAAGTTGCTTTCTTTTATTTAGAGTCCCAGTTTTTTCTCCATGCATTGAGCTGACAAAGAATCAACATTGTGTCCAAACGTTTCTGCCCTACCCAGTTTAACATTTGCATAACGTGTCCTCCAGTTTAAAATTTAGAAAACTGCAACTTCATCTATGCATATATTTGAAAGTGCGTCTTGCTTTTTCTCCCAAGATATTGTCTCAGTATAATTGTTTTGTTAAAGTGACCTATTCAAAATAAATTATTAAAGAATAGCAAAGTATCTCAAAAGATGATGCTTTAACTTTTATTAAAAGAAGTAAGTCTAATTGCTTACGATATTAACTCGAAGAGAAACAGTACAAAATCCCCAAATCTGTCATGTAAGCTAAAACGCAAGAGTAAATGGTAACGAGAAGTGAACATCACCGTATATTGACGACCACTATTAATTTACAATAGCCTTGATTAACTACATCTAATATATAATAACAACCATTAAACCAGAGTCATGTTTGTTTAGAATGCTGAAGGTTGAATGGCAATGTGTGAGTGCCAAATGTTAAATTATTACAGAATGTGCATTACTGATGAAAAGCACTTTTCTCATCTCCTTTGGAAGAGACTGGCCATAAAATGTAGGTGGCCTACTTCAGGGCAGTTTACCCATCCATGAATCCTCAGGGTGCATTAAGCTACATGATAACAGTCTATGCTGATGCAACCAAGAGTCTCATGTTCCATTTACTCAGTCAATAGGCCTGATCAGAATAGCTTGACATAATGGTGACAGTAATTATCACTATGGAACAAATTTGGATTTCTTTATTCAATACTATATATAGCAACAAGAGCACAGAAGGGGGAGATAGGGTGGGGGTAGGGTCATGAAGATTCAGGAAACCCATAAATTCATCAAAGGCTTGGAAAATAAGGATTTTAAAGGAAACGTCATTCAGTCCGTAGAAAAGGATTCTGAGGGCATTTTTATAGGTTGTAAATTTCAGAGTAAACTCCTTTGGAACCACAAAACTTGAACTTAAATTCTGGTACCTCTGCTTGCTAGCTCTATGGGTTGAGGAAAGTTACATAAACATGTTAAGCCTCGACTTCCTCAACTGTAATGTGGAAGTCCCTACCTCATTGAAGAATTAAATGAAATAATATAGACACTACAGTGTGTCTGTGCCCCCTTTATTCCAGCTCGGGGAGCTCCTCTCAGCATCCTCCTACATGTCTGAGGTCCTATCTTATCATCTGAGGATCTGTGGTGATTAGCTGCATAGCACCGCTTAAGTGGTAAACAGTGAAGACTAGTCACACTCACTAGGTACTGTTTTCTTTTCAAGGGAGTTAGCTGTTAAGGGCTCTTCCACTAGGGAAATGCAAATTTAAATCACAATGATATACCCACTCTACCTACCCTACCATACCAGATTGGTGAAAATTTAAACAACTTAAAAAATCTCAACAATACCAACTGATACCAAGAATGCAAAGCAACTATTCTCACACACTGCTGGTAGAACAGAATGGTATTGTTTTTGGAAAACAGTTTTGATAGTTTCTTTTCAAATTAAACCTACCTTAAATAAATGATGCACAAGTTCTGCTCGTGAGTATTTGCCTAAGATTAATTAAAATATATGCCAAAAAAGAGCTGTATGCTAATGTTACAGCAGCTATGTTAGTAAAAGCCCAAACTGAAAAGTAGCCAAACGTCCATCAATTGGATAAATGATTTAAAAAATTCTTGGAGTATTTATATAATCTAATACTACTCAATAACAAAAAGAAACTAGCTCTTGTAAAAAATAACATATTTGAAAGCATTGTGGTAAATGAAGGAAGTCAGAATGAAAATGCTACATACTACAGGTTCCATTTATATGGAATTTAGAAAAATACAAAGTCATAGGGACAGAAATCAGGCAAACATTGCTACAGTCTGTGGACTGAAAAGGGGTTGACTCCATTGGGGAACAAGGAATATTTTAGAGACAATGGAAATGTTCCATATCATAGTTGTGATAGTTGTGGTGATATATGAATGTATTTATTTCTCAAAATGCACCAAATTATACATTTGAAGTTGTATAATTTTGCCATATATAGTGTGGATCTCTATAAGCCTGACTTTAAAAATATTTCATACCAAAGGCAAGTAAAAAAAACATGAGACAGAAATTAATAAATTGTATATTTAAATCTAAAGTTTTACCAGCCTGGGCAACATGGCAGAACTCTGTTTCTAGTAAAAAAAAAAAAATACTAAAAAGTATGCTGGGCATGGTGGCACAGTGCCTGTAGTCCCAGCTACCTGGGAGGCTGATGTGGGAGAATCACTGCAGTGAGCCATAACTGCACCACTGCACTCCAGCCTGGACAACCAAAGTGAGACTTTGTCTCAAAAAATAAAATAAAATAAATCTAAACTTTATAAAAGACATATATAAAACATAATCACATAGGAGCTTGAAACATAAAAGGATTTTAAAAAGATATACAAACACAAAAAGGCAGAAATTTTAAAAGAAAATTTAAAAATAAAAATAAAGACCAATGTATCCAATAACTGATTCTTAGAAAAGAATAATAAAATTCATAAGCTTTTGGCAGGATTGATCAAGGAAAAGTGAGAGAAGGCACGAATAATTAATGTTAGAAATAAAAAAGTAGACATCACTATATATTCTGCAATCAATATCAAAAGAGGATATTATAAAAAGCTGTAGGCTAATAGATTCAAACATGTAGATGGAAATGTCAAGATCTTTGAAAAGCAGCATTTAACAACATTGGCAAAATAATAATTTTTTTTTTTTTTTTTGAGATGGAACCTCACTGTTGTAGCACAGGCTGGAATGCAATGGCCCAATCTTGGCTCACTGTGCATCTTCCACCTCCCAGTTTCAAGTGATTCTCCTGCCTCAGCCTTTCGAGTAGCTAGGATTACAGGTGCACACCACAATGCCCAGTTAATTTTTGTATTTTTAGTAGAGACAGGGTTTCACCACGTTGGTCAGGCCGGTCTTGAACTCCTGACAAGGGATCCACCCACCTTGGCCTCCCAAAGTGCTGGGATTATAGGCGTGAGCCACTGCACCCAGCTGTAATATTTCTTTCACTATTAAGAAATGGAGTCTAAAAATCTTCCTATGGTTCAAAAAATTTAAAATTAAGTCCTCTTGTACCAGATAACTTGAAATACATAGGAAGGAATAACACCTATATTGCACAAAATGTTCCAGAGAATGAAAAAGAGGTGTGTGTGGAAGCTTCCAAAATGACTCTCAATGATCCCTGCCTCCTGGTATTCAGGCTTTTGTGTAATCCCCTCTTCTTGAGTGTGGACTGGACCTGGTGACTTGCTTCTAATGAACAAAAGACAGCAAAATGAAGGGATGTCACTTCCAAGATTAGGTAGCAGAAGACCGTGACTTTGTCATGCTAGCAGGCTTTCTCTCCTTACTCACTTAAATAAAGCAAGCTCTCTTGCTGTGAGCTGCCCTGTGGAGAGGCTCACAGGGCCAGGAACTGAGAGTGATCTTGTGCCAACAGCTCATGAGACACTGAGGTCTTAATCTAAAAGCCACTGACAAAACTGTACATCACCAACAACCTTGTGAGTGAGCCTGAGGTGGGTCTTTCCCAGTAAAGCCTTGAGATGACTGCAGGCTTGTGAGAGCCAAAGAACCCAACTAAGCCTTTCCTGACCCACAGAAATCATGAGGTTATAAATATTGTTTTAAAACACTAAGTTTTGTTGTTGCACAGCAATAGATGACTAACACAAAGAGGAATGTCTGCAGTTTTATTCTGGGAGCCAACATAATCTTGTTACTGAAATAAAGTGATGTGATGATAAAGAAAATTATAAACCAATCTCACTCGTGGGCACAGATGAAAAAATGCTAAGCAAAAAATTAGCCAACAAATCCATTTTTATACAAAAAAAGATTGTGCAAAATCACTAATTTGGGTTATTCCTCAGGAATATAAGCTTGTGTTAACATTTGAAAATTAATGACATATTTCATTACATTAAGAGAATAAAGGAAGACTATATTATGATGATTTTAACAAATACCGGAAAATGTTTCATAATATTTAATACTCATTCATGAAAAAGTATCCTACAAACTAGGTACAAAAGGAAGTAATACCTCCTTGAGAATCCTTAATCTAATAGATTATTAAAAACAAAACCTACATCAAACCTGAATTAATAGTGAGATGTTGAAAGCTTCCCTAGCATTCAAAATGAGACAAAGAATCTAACTAATACTAGGTCTATCCAAATAAATAAAACATCTTGAACAACATGGGTTTAAACTGCATGGATTCCCTTCTAGGTGGATTTTTTCCAGCAGACACAGAGGGGAAAATGCAGTACTTGCAGCATACGAAACTCACACATGTTAAGGATGGACACTGCAGAACTTTCAGTATATGAGAATTTTGGTCCTGGAACCAATCCCCAGCATATATTGAGAGATGACTGTATAATGTCTGGAAAGGAAGGGAAAAGAAAGGTCACTCACAGAAAACATGTTTGCATATGTAGAAAACCAAAACCATACAGATAAAACTTGAAAACGTATTAAGTTAGCAACTATGATAAATGCAAGCTCATTGTACAAAACCCAATTGCGTTTCCATAAATCAGGAAAAAACAATTTTAAAAATTCAAATTTTATAAAAATACCACAACTATCTGAATTCTCTAGGAAGCAGATTCTGAGAAAGATATTTCCACAACGTACTAAGAAGTATTCACAAAACCAACATGTGAGGAGTGAAGAAAGTAGGATTGAGCAAAGGAAAAATTAAATTTCAATGCAATGACAAGGACTCAGCCAATCAATCTTACAGAAGCCTCAGAAGTTGGAATAGTCCTTCAAAGGTCCTCAAATTGGGACAAGGGGACTTTTATATTCTTACATTGAATCCTCTCTGGAAGGTGGGGGTGGTTGTGGGTGGTTGTGCGATTTAGGCCAGGTGACTCTTTTTAGCTGCCAGCAAGTTCCAGGGAGACTCAGCTGAGTGCTGTCAACCCCTAACACTCATAGCAGCCCCAAGGGGAGGGTTTAGGTGGTCCACCATGATATCCACTACAGATGACACATGCATAAGCATCATAAATCTAGCAAAAGTATGGAAGATCTCAATGCAGAAAACTATAAAATGTAATTGAAAGAAATTTAAAAAGACCTTGATAAATGAGGAAATACACCCTGAACATGAACTAAAGGCTCAATATTATAAAGTTACCAAACCTTGCTAATAGATTTAATGCAATCCTAATAAAAATTCCAATGTTAAGTATGTGTCTGTGTGGAAATTGACAAACCAACACTAAAAAATATCTATGGAAATGTAGAAATGTAAAGGCCATGCCTAGCTAAGACGTTCTTAGAGAAAAATGTGTGAAAGAATTTCCCCCACTGAATATCAGATTTTATTATAAAGGTACAGTTATTAAGACAATAGGTACTGGCGTAGGAAAAGGAAAAAAAGCTAAAAATCCTATAGCTGTCCCTCAGTTCCTCCATCCTCCTCTCCTACAATGACCGTATCTTCTTCGCTCAGCCATTCTCTCCCACCGTCCCACTTACAATCTATATACCTTGTCATTGGCAGTACTAAGCATCACACTCTTGAACCATCAGGCCTGTATTTCCTCTAGTGCTCTCACTCCAACAATTCCTGATTTCACCAAGATCTAAAATTCATGAATCAAATACATCTTGTGCTGCCCCTCACCTTCCCGTCCTCACTTCCCTACTTGGCCTTCTGAAATTCAGTAGTCCATTATTGGAGCCCTCATTCGCTTATACCCTCTCTTATACCTCTCTCCTATTCCTCTCTCATTTCATCACACTTCATTGTCAAGACCTCAAATTTCAGAAAAACTTCAGTAACCATATTTTTGCCTATGTCATGCCTGTTCCCAGGTACTTAATGTAAGCTAGAGAAACAGAAAACAATGCTGACTTTTGTCACTGTAAGTTATCTAATAGAAATGGTACAAACAGGACTTGCAGGTGACAGGTTAGGAAACAGTAAGCAAGTAATCTGCCCTTAGTGCAGACCAGTTATCCTCCCATGTTTCACTAGTTCACTAACTTTTAAAGCCTCTTAAAAAACTATCTCCCACAATCTCCTCCCTCCTCTAATCTCCAATATCTTTTCCCCCATCCTCACTCTCAGCTGAAGAATATATCTCCATTTAACTGAGAAAATAACAAAAGAATTTCCAGTGGTACCCACACTGCATGTATTCCCAAACCAGCATCTGCACCCACATAGTCTGCCTCCCCATCAATTACTTCAGATGGATTGTACCTGCTCCTGTCTAAAGGCATTCTCTCTTGTGCACTAAATTCCATTGTCTCTCGCCTACACAAACACATCAGTTAAGTTATTCTCCCATCTGTCTTCCATTATTAATTTTCCACTTTGCAATGTGACTTTCCCATCAGTGTACAAACAAAAACTGCTATAATTTCTACCATCTACAATGCATTAAAAAAAAAACTCTCCTTGACCTCATCTCCTTCCAGTTATCCCCCAAGTATTTGTTCCTCTTTGTTGCAAAGCTCCTTTAAAATTTTCCTGGCCAGACACAGTGGCTCACACCTGTAATCCCAGCATTTTGGGAGGCCAAGGCGGGTGGATCACGAGGCCAGAAGATCGAGACCAACCTGGCCAACATAGTTAAACCCCATCTCCACCAAAAATACACAGAAAAATTAGCTGGGCGGTGGTGGCATGCACTTGTAGTCCCAACTACTTGGGAGGCTGATGCAGGAGACTTGCTTGAACCTGGGAGGCAGAGGTTGCAGTGAGCCGAAATTGCACCATTGCACTCCAAATGGTGACAGAGCAAGACTCCGTCTCAAAAAATAAAAAATAAAAAATTCCTATACTTAACTACCTCCAACCTATCCTTATTTTTTCTTAAGCCCTCTGTAATACAAGGCTTTCACTCTCCATCACCATTTCACTTAAAACTCCTCTTATCAAGGACACCAATGAATGCCTCTTTGAAAATCACTGGTCAACATCTTTAGGGAAGTTTTCCAAGGGGGCATGGCTGACTGGTCTCTTAGGATTCAATCTTTAACCATGCTCACTTCCTAGATTTTATTTAGATTTACCACATGATTGTCCAGAAGACTACTTAAACTTAACACATTCAAGGCAGAACTTCCCTTTAACCTGCCCCTCCCACTCCCTGCCCCATTTCAGTAAAGAACACTTCTATCCTGCCAATTCCTCAAACCAAAATCTTTGGAGGCATTTTTGACTCTTCTCTTTTTCTCATGTTCCATGTTCAATGCAATAGCAAATCTTATTAGCTCTTTCTTCAAAGTATATCCATTTCTGACTACCCCAGCCATCCCACCCTGCTCAGAGCCATCAGCATCTTTTCTCCAGATTATTATAAAGCCATAGACTCCACGCCAGTTTTCTGTCCTTTAGGCAATTTATTCTCAACTCAGAAACCAGAGTGACCCTTCCAAATCTATAATCAAGCTCTTATCATTGGCTTCGCCCTTCTCAGAGAAAAAGTCTCATGCCTTA
The DNA here is from genome assembly GCA_963574635.1 of Cheracebus regulus. Taxonomy (NCBI): domain Eukaryota; kingdom Metazoa; phylum Chordata; class Mammalia; order Primates; family Pitheciidae; genus Cheracebus; species Cheracebus regulus. Next base: position 9,175 of record CAUYQU010093869.1, on the reverse strand, counting down.
ACGATGGCCTATGAGGTTCTATGTCATCTTCATCACTGTGACCTTTCTGTCCTCATCTATCACCACTGTCCTCTCTCTCTCAGCCATATCACTTCCCTCTTTTCTTTTTCTTTTCTTTCTTGCTTTTTTTTTCTTTTTTATTTTATTTTGTTTTTTTTTTTAGAAATGAAGTCTCACTATGTTGCCCAGGCTAGCCTCATACTCCTGAACTCAAGCATTCCTCCTGCCTCAGCCTCCTGAGTAGCCGGGACTACAAGCATACAACATCGCACCCAGCTCTGACTTCTTTTCTCTCAACCAAGAACAATATGCACTTGCTTCTTCCTCTACCAGGAAACCTCATCCACCAGAAATCACCATGTCTCTAACTCTCTCACTTCCTTCAGATATTTACTCAGTTGCTTAATTAATGAGGAATTCCAAGACCACTCTATTTAAAATGACTTCTTCTTCCTTTCTTCCACTTCCTTGGAGATAACAGCTTTATAGAACTTATCACTATATGAATATGAATATGGATAAAGATACAGAGATGGATATATCTATTTGTACATATATAGATGTACATATATATGTACAATGCATATCAATACATATAAATTTTATTATATTTATCTATTTCTGTACTCCATATAGATGTACATATATATATACAATGCATATCAATACATATACATAAATTTTATTATATTTATTATCTATTTCTGCACTCTAGAATGTAAATTACATGAATACATGATGTTTTGTATATTTTGTTCATTACTGTATTCCCAGCAGATAGCTGGGACTCAGAAATTATTAGTTGAATGAGTTAACATACACATTCATATTTTTAACAGATGTAAAGTCTTTAGCATTTAAAGACTGACTGCTTTATGTCGACATTTCAACAAAGCCTCCTCCTACACTTTGATCCCCCTCACTTAGATTTAAAAAGAAAACATTTTTATATTATTTTCTACAGTTGGTGGTTTAATGAATGTCCTCTGTGCAGCTGGTTCATTTTAAAGCCACATCATTTCCTTGTCTAATCATTGGCGGTGGCAGAAAGTGGAATTAATGGCTAATCTTTCAGGAGGATTCCCCTGAAGCACTATTGCATTAGGCAATAGAGGTTTTTCCTTACTGGGACAGATTTTTATGCCCTAGTGTATATTTAGACGCCGAATCCCTGTAAAACTAATGGGAGGTCTGTGGGCCAAACACATTTATAGGAAATGAAAGGAAAAGGCACAGTAAAAGCAAGCTGTGAAGAAAGATGTTCACGCTTACTGTTACCTAATCTGTCACATGAGACATTTATTTTAAAATTTCTATTAGATAAAATGAACAGAAAAATACCATATACAGTATTCTTTCAGTATTCCTGCTCTTGTTCCCATGAATGCCTCCTCTTCATGTGAGTCATGTATTGAGGTAAAGACAAAAGTGTAGAATAGGATATTTTACTTATCTCAAATCAGAAATGACATCCTATATTTGGAGACTAATTGCAAAATAACCAAAATGAAAAAGGCAATGCAATTTTGGAAAAGTTGAAGCTATAAATTGTCAGTAAATAACTAAGATATTTCTATTTTCAATGAAAAATAGCATTTGGTCACATAGGTTGTAGTTTGGTTTATTTTGTTGTTGTTTTTATGCTTTGTTTTTTAAAAGGCCTAAAGATTTGTTCTAATATTGGGTATTTTCTTAGCTTCAAAATATATTAATACTCAGTAGTGGATTTACTACTTTACATTGCTGCCACGTTCACACTTCTTTTCTTCTCTATTTTTTAACACATTCTTACCTATATAGGAGTTTACCAAAAGAAGTGAACTTCACTTTTCTCTCCAGCCTTTCTGACTCATACTCTCTGCTGCAAACTTCCTTTGCTATTCTAGGTTAATATTCGAGGCATCATGCATTTTTGGTCTCTTTCAATGACAAGAATAATTTCATTTAAGTAATTGTAATTCATTCTCAGATGCAAAAAAAAAAAAAAAAAAAATCCAGACTAAATTAGAACTTCAATCTAACTTTCCTTCCAAATCTTCACTGAGCCTCCCCAGGACTGAAACTTGACGTTTGTATGTGACAGCTGCAATAATGAAGTGGTGTTAGTTTGCTTCTCACCTTCCTCTCTCCATCTACATTACCTTTGCGGCAAGTTTTCCCAGGGTCAAGATGGCAGATAGAGGAGATTAGGAAAATGAGGATATCTTATATGACAGATATATTATGACTTGCCACAGCAGACGCCTAAATGCTAGTTCTCTCATGGGGCATATTGTGTACTCTTTGGTGGTTCCCCTTTGCCCTCTGCTTGTTCCCCCATTGCAGGTTGTTCCAGCCAGTGCATGGTGTGAGACTTCTCCATACTAGGAGCCAGGCGTGGTGGCTCACACATGTGGCTCACACCAGCAGGTCACACCAGCACTTTCAGAGGCAGAGGTGGATGGATCACTTGAGTATGGGAGTTCGACACCAGCCAAGCCAACATGGTGAAACCCATCTCTACTAAAAATATATAAGTTAGCCAAGCGTGATGGCAGATGACTTTCATCTCATCTACTTGAGTAGCTGAGGCACAAGAATCACTTGAACCCAGGAAGCAGAGGTTGCAATGAGCCAAGGCTGCACCACTGCACTCCGGTCTGGGTGGCAGAGCAAGACTCTATCTAAAATAAATAAATAAATTCTCCATACTAGAAACAGGCAGAAAGCAGGCATCAGTTTGTTTAGTGTGTCTCTGATCTACTGGATATATCAAGGCCTCTAAAAATTTTCCTACCACACTCTCATCTGATGAGAAGATTAGGCAAGCTTAAACATTTCTGCAGCTACATAATCATCCAGTCAGAAAATAAGATTCCAGACCCTTCTACTTTCCTGGAATCTCCACACTCTCAACCTTATATTCTTGGAGACCTATCAAATGGCTGTAGGTGAGTGCTGGCACCCCAATCTCTACTTCCTTGATTAGGGAGAGTTTCCCTGGTACTCCTAATTATATCAGAGACACACCTATTATAACTACTCTCTCTCCAATTACACTTTAAAGTGCCTGTTCTTATAGAAAATAGAAATTGGTAATTGGATTAATAGTCCCTAGAGAGATTCTGCTGTCTCTCAATAATTTGGTCATGAATATGTTTACCATCTTTCTTTATAATATATATGTACTTACTGTCTACCATTCTCATATTTAAGACTCAGTTCACATTCGAAGACATTAGAAAAAAGTTCCAGTCTACATTATATGTCAGCTATCTTACCATTGCAGAATTTTTGTCATTCTGCATTAAAGTCAAACGCATTGTGTAATAGACTGAAAAATGATCACCAAAGACATCCATATTCTAATCTTCAGAAACCATGAATATGTTACTTTAAATGACAAAAGGGACTTCACAAATGTGATTGAATTGAGGACCCTGAAATGGAAAGATTATCCTACATTATCTGGTAAGTCTTAAATGTAATCACAGATGTCATTATAAGAGAGACGCAGAGGTGGATACTAGATTTTAGAAGTCTGAGATGTGATAACAGAAGCAAGGGATTAGAGGAATTCAAGGAAGGAGTCCTGAGCCAAGATGTGCAGGAACGCTCCAGAACCTATAAAATACAAGAAAACACGTCTCCCCTAGAGTCTCCAGAAGGAGCTATTCCTGGTAACATCTTGACCTTGGCCCAGTGAAACTGATTTCAGACTTCTGGACTCCAGAACAATTAAAGAATAAATTTTTGCTCTTTTAATCCACCAAATTGTGATAAGCTGTTCCAGCAACCACAGAAAATGAATAAACATTATCTCATTTAGGATGCATTTAGCTGAAAGTAGTAAAAATCTTGGACTCAAATCAACTGAAGCAATAAGAAAATGTCTCTTTTCACATATCAAGAAACCTGGAATTAAGGCTAGTTTAGGTGTAGTACAATGAAGATTCTAGTTTCTTTCCAATTCTCTGTGCTATGCCCATTGTGTGCAATTTTATTCCTGAGCATGCTTGTGTAAAGCTCATAAGATGACTACCAGCAACAGTGGGACAATATATCATGTCATTCATTGAAAAAAAAAAAATATCTGTTTAGTCATGGTCTACAAATCCTGCTTTTGAATCTCATTTGGCCAGATTAGGACATTTACTTACTCCCGGACCAATAACAATCCAGGAATCCTATACTCTAACTGACTTGAGCAAATGTTGCTGAACCAATTTCAAACAAGGAGTGAAATTAGCATAATTGCCTCTGACTAACCAGGACCCACTCCTAAAGCTGAGGAATACCTGGGCAAAATTGGCATGAGGGAGATGGCAAAGGATAAGGAGACCATATATCTAATTTATCATCCAACTGGGACACAACTAAGAGTGAAAGAAGTCTTACATAAAAAAGATACTTGCTCACACATGTTTATAGCAGCACAATTCATAGTTGCAAAAATATAGAACCAACTCAAATGCCCATCAATCAACTAGTGGATAAAGAAACTGTGGTAGCAATACATACAATGGAATACTACTCAGCCATAAAAAGGAATACAGTAATGGCATTCACAGCAATCTAGATGGGATTGGAGACTACTAATCTAGGTAAGTAAGTTAGGAATGGAAAACCAAACATCATATGTTCTCACTCACAAGTGGGAGCTAAGATATGAGGATGCAAAGGCATAAGAATGACACAATAGACTTTGGAGAATCAGGGGTAAAGAGTGGGAAGTGGGTGAGGGATAAAAGACTACAAATTGGGTTCAGTGTATACTGCTTGGGAGATGAATGCACCAAAATCTCACAAGTCACCACTAAAGAACTTACTCATGTAACCAAATACCACCTGTTTTCCAAAATCCTATGGAAATAAAAATTTTTAAAAAAAAAATTTTAAGGGTGCACTATTAAGAATCCTACAATATAATAGACATAAATAGGTACTGTCCTACTCACCTTGGGACATATGGTGACTCTATTGGTAGGAGGCCAATAGTGTCACCCATAAGCATTTTGATTAGAGCTAACTAGAACACTAGTCATCAGTTCCTGAGAACAAAGGATTGCAAAAATGAGGAGACACTTCATCTGCAAGGGTAGAGGACTTGGCAAAAGTCATGTCATTGAAAAGTGGAAAACCAAATACATAAATAACCAAGCCTTTTAAACCTAATTTTAGTTTTCTTCCCATACACCACTGCATGTAATGTCAAGTCCAATACAGAGGCCAACATCTGTATTAGTTTGCTGGGGCTACAATAACCAAATACCATAGATTGGGTGCTTAAAATTTCTCTCACATTTCCAGAGGCTGGAAGTCCAAAATCAAAGTGTTCTGAGAGTTGAGCCTTTCTGAGGCCAGTGAGGGATAATCTGCTCCAGATCTCCCTCCTTGGCTTGTAGACAGCCATCTTTTCCCCATGTCTCTTCACATCATCTTCCCTGCATGTGTCTCTGTCTCCAAATTTCCCCTTTTCATGAAGACACCAGTCCTATTGGATTAGGGCCTACCCTGATGACCTCACTTTAACTTGATTACTGCTTTAAAAACACTTAATTCAAAAAAAGTTCACATTATGAAATAGTGGGGCTTAGGATGTCAACACCTGATTTTGAGGAGGGGTGGGGCACAATTAAATCCATTACACACTCACAAGGGAAATTCCTAGTGAGCCAGCCAGACGAGGGAAAGTTCTGTTTATCAGGCCATATGAGGAACTGCTGAGGAAACAGCAATGCTATTTCTCAGGGAAAACTTGTGAGAGAGGACACAGATCTAGCCTCAATTTCTTCAAAAGTCCAAATTAGAATCCACTGATATAAATTACATGAAAGTAAATTTTTATTCACTTCTATATCTATTTTCCTCTCTTACCAAGTGCTTTCTGGCTATGCATTTGAGCCTTTCAGATTATTATTAGAAACAGGAGGAGGAAGAAATTATTGTGGGGTGCAAATATACTCAATAAAGGAACCACACTCAACATCAAAGACAAAAGACATCACTGTCAGGGCCTTTATATTCACTATAATGATAAAAGTTTGACCTGATTCCAGGGATCTCCTGCCCACCTAGAGGTCCCTTAGGCCTCTCCCTGCTATCATAGTGTCCTAGGTGAGCAATAGCCCTGCTCTGTCATTTCCATGAAGGTTCATGAAAAACCTTCAAGCTTAGGATTTCAATTTGCATTATAAACAATCTGTAATTAAACTTTGAGTTTCATTTTCAAAAACTCAGCAACACAGCCACAAGAGATATGTATGCATATACATACAACAGACACACACACACCATTTTCCAAACATAGTGAAGCTATTAACAGCAGTAAGCCCTCAGAGGGTCAATTTGAGGTCAAAGGACCATAGCAGTTTGTGGGAAAGTGAGGAAGAATACCATTTATTTTAGTTCTAAGGACTCCATGATCAATTAGTGAAGTTCAAATGTATCTGAAAATCAGACTATTCTGGTAACTATTTTGGCTCCTTTGTGCTTTATAGTAACAATATCTCGATTGCCTCTGCTGATGTAAACGCCACACTTAGTCCCCGCCACCCTAGAACCCCATTGTCCCATTGAACAAGGGAGCTCATTCTGATGGCAGCAGTTACCAATGTCATTTTTGGCCTGTAGAGAATAGACACCACAGAGCTCTTCCACAGTGATGCTGACAGGTCCTTCATGAAAGGGTTTCTCACAACCTTGGTCAAGTCAGTGTCCTCTGGACTGTCTGAACATAATCAGGGGATGGGTAAGTATGTCTTACATGATAAATTCACTCTAGCATTCCAATTTTTCTAAGCCTTTGAATACCTTTCTCTTCAGTATTCCACAAAAGTTCTGATATTTTAACTTCATTTATTGTAGGGCATCTTGGGTTCAGGTTTCAGTGAACTAATTATAATTATTTAAAAAATTGTTAGAGTCACTCTCAGCTGCTCAAATTCACTCAAAGAATCCAAATCTCTGCTCAGTGCCTCAACATGAATGAAATCAGTCTGACCTAATTCCTGAGGAGGTATTTTGTTATATATTCTCCAGATTTCCATTATCATTACAAATTGGCAACATTTTGCAATTTTTTTTTTTTTTTTTTTTTAGATAGACTCTTACTCTGTTGCCCAGGCTGGAGTGCAGTGGTCCATTCTCAGCTCACTGCAACTTCTCCCTCCTGGGTTTAAGTGATTCTCCGACCTCAGCCTCCCAAGTAGCTTGGATTACAGGTGCCTACCACCATGCTCGGCTAATTTTTATATTTTTAGTAGAGATGGAGTTTCACCATGTTGGCCAGGCTGGTCTTGAACTCCTGATCTCAAGTGATCCTCCTGCCTTGGCCTTCCAAAGTACTGAGATTACAGGCATGAGCTATCACTCCCAGACTACAGTTCTTTTGATGTGTGTTTAACTACTGATGGTTCACATGCCATGCCTCACCCCTGGGGTCTTTTGAAACTTAAATCTGGGTAGAAGCAATAACAGATGTCAAGGAGAGGTCTTGAGGAGGATCAGCAATCTCCTACAAGACAAATACTTCAGAGAAGCCTGTTCTAAGCACTTCAAGAAAGAGGAGACTTGGTGAAATAACTCGAAACAGAAAATCAAATACCACAAGTGGAAGCTAAACAATGGATACACATGGACATAGAGAGTGGAATAATAGACACTGGTAACTACAAAAGGTTGGAGGGGGTGAGAGCTGAAAAACTATCTATTAGGTACAAGTTCACTATTCGGGTGATTAGTACACTAAAAGCCCAGAGTTCACCGCTATGCAATATACGCATATAAGAATCTGGCACTTGTACCAACTAGAGGTATAAAAATAATTTTAAAAAATAAAAAAAGAAAGAGGAGGACTGGCATGGTGTCTCACACCTGGAATCCCAGCACTTTGAAAGGCTGAGGCAGGTGGATTATTTGAGGTCAGGAGTTCGAGGCCAGCCTGGCCAACATGGTGAAACCCCATGATGAAATCCCGTCTCTACAAAAAATACAAAAATTAGCTGGGCATGGTGGCTGGCATCTGTAATGCCAGCTACTCAGGAGGCTGAGGTACAAGAATTGCTTGAACCCAAGAGGCAGAGGTTGCGGTTAGCCAAGATTGTGCCACTGTACTCCAGCCTGGGCAACAGAGTGAGACTCCATCTTAAAAAAAAACAAAAAACAAAAAAAAGAGGAAACTAATCTCTTCAGACAAAGGAAGGGCTGCTTCTACTAACAAACTGACTTGATGGAATATATGGGTTCAAGGTCTTCAGCTTCCTTGGAATCTACGGATGTCTTTACCCCAGTTTTCAGGATCCCATTCCTTCCCAATGTTCTAACTTTTACATAAAAAAGCTTTCATGTTTAGGAATTTAATTTGCATTATAGAACAACCTTTAAATTAGACTTTGAATTTGATTTTTAGAAAACTCAGTAACATAGGTACAAGACATACACACAACAGACACATACATCATTCCTGTACACACTAAAAGTTTCTTTTAAGGAAGTCATGGAAGTGTTCTGTTCCTTTATTCACATTGAGCTGGGAATTTAAAAGCTTTAGTTCATAAATTTTCTTTCTACAAGTCCTCCAGTGCATTTAAAAGCAACCAGTGAAATTCCATCATATTACTTATTTTTTTGCTAAGTGTTCTGTCCTGGCAGTTACTTGATCACCCAAAGTGTTGCCTTCTTAGGCACATTAACACAGTTGATTCCACATCTGGTGTTGGGCCTGAAGTTGTATGGGTGGGCCTGGCTGGCAGTTGGGAAGAAAAAGTGAATGTTAAGTGTGGAAGAGTTGTGACAACCTGGAACCCACAAGAACACACAAGTACAAACTGAGCTCTGTGTCTGCCACTGTCTCTGAGAGAAGGTGTTCTCTTTCCAGGTCCACAAGGGGGCGTAGTTTTAAGGGCAAGAATTTCCTAGTGCCATGCCCACCCTCCCCCCGCCCCATCTCTCTCCATCCAGGAGATTTAATGGTTTATGTTTAAATTTCGAGGACTCGGGAAAAAAGTAAGAGTCAATCACTCCAGTGGAAGTTCTAAGGAACTCCTTTCATCGGCTTGGGGTCTTAGAAAAGGTGAGAGTTCCTCCCAGGTTAAAAGTCCCCTTCTTCCACACCCCTTCGGACTCCATGTTTGGATTCCCTTCCACAAACACTCCCTTCGTGGAAGCTGTTTTTCTCTATCCTGGATTTTCCCTC
>CAUYQU010093866.1:0-13233 GCA_963574635.1 Cheracebus regulus | reverse complement strand
CCACGGTATGTGCATATAATAATAACAATGGTATTAATGGTTCTTTTCTTATTGCACATGCATTTAGAGGCCAGAGTATCTGCATTTAATAATAGAGATGATATTAATGCTTCTTTTCTTATCTGTACATGAATTTAGAGGGCACAGTATCTGCTTATAATAATAACAATGATATTAATGCTTGTTTTCTTATTTGCACATGAATTTAGAGGCCAGAGTATGTGCGTTTAATAATAAAGATGATATTAATGCTTCTTTTCTTATTTGCACATGAATTTAGAGGCCACAGTATCTGCATATAATTATAACAATGGTATTAATGGTGCTTTTCTTATCTGCACATGAATTTAGAGGCCAGAATATCTGCATTCAATAATAAAGATGGTATTAATGGTTCTTTCCTTATCTGTACATGAATTTAGAGGCCACAGTATCTGCTTATAATAATAACAATGATATTAATGCTTGTTTTCTTATTTGCACATGAATTTAGAGGCCAGAGTATCTGCATATAATTAGGATAATGGTATTAATGGTTGTTTCCTTATCTGTACATGAATTTAGAGGCCACAGTATCTGCATATAATAATAACAATGGTTTTAATGCTTCTTTTCTTATATGCACATGCATTTAGAGGCCAGAGTGTCTGCATTTAATAATAAAGACGATATTCATGCTTCTTTTCTTATTTGCACATGAATTTAGAGGCCAGAATATCTGTATTCAATAATAAAGATGGTATTAATGGTTCTTTCCTTATCTGGACATGAATTTAGAGGCCACAGTATCTGCGTATAATAATAACAATGGTATTAATGGTTCTTTTCTTATTGCACATGCATTTAGAGGCCAGAGTGTCTGCATTTAATAATAAAGATGATATTAATGCTTCTTTTCTTATTTGCATGTGAGTTTAGAGGCCAGAGTACCTGCATTTAATAATAAACATGATATTAATGCTTCTTTTGTTATTTGGACATGAATTCAGAGGCCACAGTATCTGCATATAGTAAAAACGCTGACATTAAAGCAAGCACCATTATGTCAAGAAACATGTGTTTTGACCCAAACATGGGGGCTTTGCCCAGAATCCGTGTAGCAGAACAGAGCCACCAGAACGCCCGTGCAAATGACTTCCTCTGCGATGAATTTACAATTGTCGAATGAAAGCTTGTGTACACACTTTGTAAATCAATTCCCTCCTGCCCACAGCACAGAGCTTTTTAAAACACCTTGGTAATTAATCAAATCCAGAGTGGAACAGAGCCGGGGTTTAAAAAAAAAAAAAATTTACAACTTACGTCAAGAAAGAAAAATAAAAGCTTGTGAGTTCTGTTAGCAGGAAGGGTCCGGGGGCCCTTTGGAAGGTCCGGTTTCCCTTGCAACAAGGATGCCCACAGCCACGTCTCTACCCTGGGTCATTCTGAAAAATCGAAGGGGAAACTTTTTTTCATTGAGACGAAGTTTTACTTTTCTTGCCCAGGCTGGAGTGGCATGACCACGGCTCACTGCAGCCTCGAACTCCCCGACTCGAATGATCCTCGCCTCAGCGTCCCGAGTAGCCGGAACTACAGGCCTGCAGCGCCCAGCTAATTTTTAAAAATGTTTCCTATAGATGGGGCCGCACGCTATTGCAAAGGCTGGTCTCGAACTCCTGAACCCCGGCGTTCATCCAACGCAGCTTTCCAAAGCGCCGGGTTGCAGGCAGGAGTCACGGCGCCGGGCCCCGTCTGTCATCCTGTGTTATAGCAGATCAGACTGAAACTCATCTTAGACTGACGGAGAGACGTACCCACCCCCTATACACACACACACACACACACAGAAACACACACATGAAGACACACACACACACGAAGAGACACACCCACACACACAAATGAAGACACAGACACACACACACGAAGACACACACACACACACACACGAAGACACACACACACAAATGAAGACACACACAGACACACACACACGAAGACACACACACACACAAAGACACACACCACACACACAAATGAAGACACACAGACACACACACACATGAAGACACACACGAAGACACACACAGGAAGACACACACACACAAATGAAGACACACACAGACACACACACACAAAGACACACACACACACACGAAGACACACACACACACAAATGAAGACACACACAGACACACACACAAAGACACACACACACACGAAGACACACACACACAAATGAAGACACACACAGACACATACACATGACACACACACATGAAGACACACACGAAGACACACACACAAATATTCACACCCAGACACACAAATGACACACAGACACACACACACATGAAGACACAGACACACACACATGAAGACACACACACACACAGAAAGACACACACCACACACACAAATGAAGACACACAGACACACACACACACGAAGACACACACAAAGACACACACACGAAGACACACCCACACACACAAATGAAGACACATACAGACACAGACACATGAAGACACACACACACACGAAGACACACACACACAAATGAAGACACAGACACACACACATGAAGACACACACACACATGAAGACACACACACACAAAGACACACACCCACACACACACATGAAGACACACACACACACGAAGACACACACACACACACATATGTGCTTTAAAAGGCACCAGGAGAGCGTTGACACACATATACGCACACACACACGAAGACACACACCCACACACACAAATGAAGACACACACAGACACACACACACATGAACACACACACATGAAGACACACACACACAAAGACACACACCACACACACAAATGAAGACACACAGACACACACACACACATGAAGACACACACACATGAAGACACACACACATACACATGAAGACACACACACAGACAAGTATATGCTTTAACAGGCACCAGGAGAGCCTGTACACACATATCCACACACACACATGAAGACACACGCACACACACAGTATATGCTTTAACAGGAAGCAGAAGAGCCTGGAGACACACACACACACACACACACACACACAAGCACGTGCGTTAAAAGGAACAGGGAGGTATTAACGGGGAACAATCCCGTGCCTGTGAGGCAGTCATCGGTGCACTGAACACTGCGTAGCCAAACCTTCTCCCCTCTAATGTGCACTGACAGTTGTGTGCTTTACGCCCCTCGTCCACCACGCCGTCCAGAGGAGGGGTGTGAAAACTCTGCAGTGGCTGTAGCACGTTTGACAGAAACGTCTGCGGCCGAACACTTGGTTTGTGGCCTTGCAGGGTGAGCTGTGGCCTTTCACCTTCAGGAGTGGGACTTTCTGTCCGTCCTTCCTTTCGGCCCCCGGCCAGCCACGGGAATCTGATGGTGTCCCAGAGGGGCCCGTGACTATCTGCACACACCTTCACCATCTCACGCACACGCTTTTCTCCCTTCTCTTGGAAGAGTCCCAAAAATGGCAGAAACGGAAGGTTTGGGGTGTGAGACAGGCAGAGATGCATTTGCCAGACACCCTGCACGTGGGAACCAAACCCTGGGAGTTCCACCATTTGGGGTACAAAGGAAAGATTTGGGGTTCCAGGGGTTCTAGACAAGGAGGAATTCATCTTGCAGGCACCCTCACATCAGAATCAAATCCTGGGAGTTCCACCATTCGGGTACAAAGGAAAGATTTGGGGTTCCAGACAAGGAGGAATTCATCTTGCAGACACCCTCACATCAGAATCAAACCCTGGGAGCTCCACCATTTTGGGGTACAAAGGAAACATTTGGGGTTCCAGGGGTTCCAGACAAGGAGGAATTCATCTTACAGGCACCCTCACATCAGAACCAAACCCTGGGAGTTCCACCATTTCGGGTACAAAGGAAACATCTGGGGCTCCAGACAATGAGGTATTCATGTCACAGACACCCTGGGATATGGCTGTGAGATGCTACCAGAGAGATAGATGATAGATAGATAGATGATAGATAATGATAGATACATGATAGATAGATGATAGATAGGTAGATAGATGATACATAGATAGATAGATGATAGGTGATAGATGATAGATAATCATAGATAATAGATATATAGGTAGATAGATAGATGACACATAGATAGATAGATAGATAGATAGATAGATAGATAGATAGATAGATAGATGATAGATAATGATAGGTAGATAGATGATAGGTAGGTAGATAGATGATAGATAGATAGATGATAGATAATGATACGTAGATAGATGATAGGTAGGTAGATGGATTATAGATAGATGATAGGTAGATAGATGATAGATGATAATCATAGATAGATACATGATAGATAGATGATGATAGATAGACAATTGATAGATAGATAGATATAGATGATACATAGATTTAATAGAAGCATGCATACATAACGATGGATAATACCTGGGCTCAAGAGATGGATGGATGCCTGGATACGTGTATGACTGACAGATACATGATAGGATAGATGGGAGATGATACATAGATTCAATAGATGGATGGATGGATAGGTGAATGGATGAGTAGATGACAGATCGATGACAGGATAGATAGATGACATGTAGATTCAATATATGGATGAATGGATATACAATTGATAGAGGAGATAGATGATAGATGAGATATAGATTCAATAGATGGATAGATGGATGCGTGAATGGATATATGATTGATAGATGATAGACTAGATAAACAGATGTAGATGATACATAAATTTAATAGGCGAACTGATGGATAGATGGATGGATACCTGATTGATAGATGATAGAACAGATACATAGATGTAGATGATACATAGATTCAATAGACGGATGGATATACAATTGACAGATAATAGAATACATAATAGAATAGATACATGATATATAGATAGGTAGACAGATTCAATAGATGGATGAATGGATGGATGCGTATAGAATTTATAGATAATAGAACATATAGATGATATAGATAAATAGATGCATAGATACATAGATAGATGATATAGATAGATACATAGATAGACAAATAGACACATAGATAGATAGATACATAGATCAATAGATAGATACATAGATATATAGATAGACAAATGGATACATAGATGGATGATAGATACATAAATAGATGCGTGGATAAATAAATAGATACATTGATAGATAGATAGACACATAGATAGATACGTACATAGAAACATAGATAGATAGACGGATACATAGATAGATAGATACATAGATACATACATACATAGAAACATAGATAGGTAGATACATACATACATACATAAATACATACATAGATTGATTCAATAGATGGATGAATGGATGGATGCATATAGAATTTATAGATAATAGAACAGATAGACAGATGATATAGATAAATAGATGCATAGATAGATAGATAGATGATATAGATAGATAGATAGATAGACAAATAGACACATAGATACATAGATACATTAGATGATAGATAGATAGATAGATAGACAGACAGATACATAGATAGACGGATGATAGATAGATACATAAATAGATGTGTGGATAAATAAATAGATACATTGATAGATAGATAGACACATAGATAGATACGTACATAGAAACATAGATAGACCGATACATAGATACATAGATACATACATACATACATACATACATAGAAACATAGATAGGTAGATAGATACATACATACATAAATACATACATAGATTGATTCAATAGATGGATGAATGGATGGATATTCAATTGATAGACAATAGAACACATACACAGATGGTAGAGATATATGCTACCCCTCACCGTCCACCTTCTTCTTCTTACTTCTTTGTATTTTTTGCAACAGAGACTCGCTCTGTCTCCCAGGCTGGAGTGCAATGGTGCGATCCCGGCTCACGGCAGCCTCCGCCTCGCGGGTTCAAGCGATCCTCCCTCCTCAGCCTCCGCAATGGCTGGGATCACAGGCACCCACCGCCACACCCGGCTACTTTTTCTGTCTTTAGCAGAGACGGGGTTTCACCCTGTTGGCCTGGCTGGTCTCGAACTCGTCACCTCAGGCGATCCACATGCCTCCGACTCCCAAAGGGCTGGGATGACAGACCTGAGTTGCCGCCGCAGGCAGCCAGGAAATCTTTACAGCCGATGATTTTGTTTGCGTTTTTCTTTTGTACATGGGGAAAAAAGAAGCTTTGAGAGTGAGGTATGACAGTATTTTTTTTAATTGCGCTTTAGGTTTTGGTTTTGTTTTTGTTTTAATATATATTTTATTGCATTTTAGGTTCTGGGGTACATGTGAAGAACATGCAAGATTGTTGCATAGGTGCACACATGCAAGTGTGATTTGCTGCCTTCCTGTCCATCAACTATATCTGGCATTTCTCCGCATGCTATCCCTCCGCAACCTGCTATCCCTCCCCTAGTCCCCCACAACAGACCCCAGAGTGTGATGTTCCCCTCCCTGTGTCCATGTGTTCTGACTGTTCAAGACCCGCCTATGAGTGAGAACATGCGGTGTTTGCTTTTCTGTTACTGTGTCAGTTTGCTGAGAATGATGTTTCCAGATTCATCCATGTCCCTGCAAAGGACGTGAACTCATCCTTTTTCATGGCTGCATAGTATTCCACGGTGTCTATGTGCCACATTTTCCCTGTGCAGTCTATCACGGACGGGCATTTGGGTTGGTTGCAGGTCTTTGCTGTTGTGAACAGCACGGCAGTGAACATCCGTGCACATGTGTCGTTATAGTAGAACGATTTATGACCCCTTGGGGATATACCCAGTCATGGGATTGCTGAGTCTCATGGAATTTCTGTTTCTGAATCAAAAGCATTAGCAACAAAAGACAAAATAGACAAATAGATGGAGAAGAAGACAGTCTTGACCCAGTAGATGTGAGAGAGAGGAGGAGACCTGGGGCCGTGTTTACATACGTGGACACGGAACCGTTCCCTGCCCGAATGGCGTTTAGCTCGTGGATACCCCGCGCTCCCACAGAGGGGACGCAGGTGTGCACGGACTTCCAGGCTTCAGTCCGTCTTTCTGGGGCACACAGGACCAGGTCTCCCTGTGGAGACACGGCCGGGGGGTCTGGGTGGACCGTGGGCACCGCGGCCTTGGGAGGCATCCTGGGGCTGAGGGCTCAGGACTGGAGCATGAGGGTCTGCGGCGTTGTCACAGGCCCTGAGACCCTCATGGCTGTTTCTTCTCTTTCTTTCTTCTTCTTTCTTCCTTTCTCTTTCTTGGTTCTGTCTTTCCTTCCTTCTGTCTCTGTTCTCTTTCTGTCTGTTTCTTTCTCTCCTTCCTTGTCACCCCATGGGTCGCTAAGCCTCCAGGCCCCACAGTCTGCTTGTCCTCGGACCTTGTGACTCTCAGGACCTTTCTTTCTCTCCTTCCTTGTCACCCCATGGGTCCCTAACCCTCCAGGCCCCACAATCTGCTTGTCCTGGGACCTTGTGAGTCTTAGGACCTTTCTTTCTCTCCTTCCTTCTCACCCCATGGACCCTTCTAACCCTCCAGGCCCCACCGTCTGCTTGTCCTCGGACCTTGTGACTCTCAGGACCTTTCTTTCTCTCCTTCCTTGTCACCCCACGGATCCCTAACCCTCCAGGCCCCACAGTCTGCTTGTGACTCTCAGGACCTGCTTCCGAACCTCTGCAGCAGCCCCCAGTGCGCCCCAGTGCCCTCCTGTGCAATCACAAGACACCCCTTTTCCCTCGTTTTGTGCCTGATGGCCATCAACCCTCCAAGCTCACACGTTCCCTGCCTTCCCGGCGTGCCCAGACGGGAGTCCTGCGTATTGTCCTCCCACGGGCCTTTTATGAAAACCAGGCCTTGCACCCTGACCTGAAAACCCTGCCTGTCCGTTCCCTTTGGCACTCGGGAACGGGTCCGGGCCCCAGCGCGGCCGTCGTCACACCTCTGGGGCCTCAGGTAGCACCGGATCGAATTCCAGTCGCTCTTCGGATGGTTTTTATGGAGGGGCTCCTTCACGGGACAAGAGTGAGCCCCCCCGAGCCCCCCGACACATCGTCGTAAAAGGAGAAAAGGCTTCCAGATGCTGGAAGGCCCCACGCGGGGGTCACCGTCCCCCGGAACAAAGCGGCCTGTGAGAAGCCGGCGAGGCCGCAGTTTCCTCCTAAATCCACCCAAAGTATCATCTGACAGTCAAGAATGGGCCTCTCCAGGTGGAGCCGGGAAGGGGCTGTCGGGACACAGCTCGGCTTTCAGGACGGAGATTAGCCGCCCGCGTGGCCGACGGGCTCCGGGGAAGCAGGGCTCTGTGTCTACACACACTCACACATGCACGCACACACACGCACAGACACACACATGCGCGCACACACACATGCGCACACACACACAGGCACAGACACACACACACGCGCACACACACACATGCACAGACACACACATGCGCGCACACGCATGTGCACACAGACACGCATGCACAGACACACATGCGCGCACACACGCACGCACAGACACGCACACGTGCACACACACGCACACAGACACGTACACACACACATGCGCGCACACACGCACGCACAGACACACATGTGCACACACAGACACACACATGCACACACACGCACGCACAGACACACACATGCTCGCACACACGCACGCGCACACACATGCGCACACACACGCGCGCACACACACGCACGCACAGACACACACATGCACACACGCACAGACACACACATGCGCACGCACGCACAGACACACGCATGCGCACACACACACATGTGCACATACATGGGTTCTGTGTCTATACAGACATACACAGACACACACATATGCACACACATGGGCTCTGTGTTTACACACACACATGGGTTCTGTGTCTACACACACAGAGACATGCACACACACACGGATTCTGTGTCTACACACACACAGAGACATACAAATGCAGACACACACACATGCACACACGGGTTTCATGTCTACACACACACACACACTGGTGTGTTTACACACACACACAGAGACACAAACTCAGACACACATGCACACACAGGCTCTGTGTCTACACACACACACATGCACACATGCACAGGTACACACACACAGGCTCTGTGTCTACACACACATGCACACAGACACACACAGACACACACAGGCACACACACACAGGCACACAGTCACACATGGGCTGTGTACACACACACAGGCACACACACGGGCTCTCTGTCTACACACATGCACACACACACGCACACACGGGCTCTGTGTCTACACACACACACACATGCACACGCACAGGTACACAAACACAGATACACACATGCTCTGTGTCTACACACACATGCACACAGAAACACACAAACTCAGACACCCACAGGCTCTGTGTCTACACACACATGCACACACGCACAGGGACCCACACAAACACACACACACACATGCACAGACACACACACAGGCACACACACACACGGCCTCTGTGTCTACACAGACACACAGAGACACACACGGCCTGACTCCACACACACACACACACAGGTACACACACACAGACACACACACACAGGCTCTGTGTCTACACACACACGCACACGGGCACACACACAGGATCTGTCTACACATACCTGCGCACACACACACACCTCTCTGACCAGCACTGAGGTCTGCACAGAACTGTCTACACAGCTCTCCTATCTCACTCTCTAGGACTCTAAGGGTGTTGCATCTTGCGGGACGTAGTAAACTTGCTTTTCAGAGTGTTCTTCCTTGTTAAATTATAAGAGTGCTCAAAACTCTTTGTGGGGGCTGGGCGCGGAGGCTCACGCCTGTCATCCCCACACTTTGGGAGGCCGAGGGGGGCGGATCACCTGAGGTCAGGAGTTCGAGACCAGCCTGGCCAACATGGAGAAACCTCTTCTCTACTAAAAATGCAAAAATTAGCCGGGCGTGGTGACATGTGTTTGTCATCCCAGCTACTGGGGAAACTGAGGCCGGAGAATTGCTTGAACCCGGGAGGCGGACGTTGCAGTGAGCTGAGATCGCACCATTGCACTCCAGCCTGGGTGACAGCAAGACGCCATCTCAAAAAAAAAAAAAGAAAAAGAAAAACAGAAAGAATTTTTGCAACCACTTTAGGGCAAGCATTTTATTGTTCCTCCTGATGAGCTCTTAAGAAAGGGGGAACGGCCCCCCGTGGTGTTTGCTTTTTGGGGGCTGGGGCCAGGCCCAGGCGCACGGGGTGATTGCTTTGTGTTGGGAGCGGTGAGAAAAAGTTCAAAGAAACCCTCCTGATTGTCCGCCTTTGCCTTCCCCGCCGGCTTCATCCTTTATAACCATTATTTAATGAATTTTTATTGGAAAAGCATGGCCGTCCTTATGAATTTTTTTTTTCTGCTGCGAAAGCAGAGGCTGGTGTGTTTTCGCTGGCATTAGCCTCTGTGTGTTTTAATCACAGGTTGTAAGGAGGTTCCCTGCAGCCCGGGGCTCCCCAAAGGGAAACTCTCCGGGAGAGGAAATCGTAGGCCCCTCTCTGGAGCACGGAGCCCCCTTTGAAGTGAAAACAGGAAATGGAAGCCTGGCTGCCCGGGTCCCCAGCGACCCCCGGCTTTCTTCCTCCCACTTCCCGCCCTCGCCTGGGTCTGGGGAAGACCAGGAAAGGCTGAACACCGACGTCCACTTTCTTCTCCCAGAAGGAATTCTCGCTGTCCGCTTCACACTGTCTTTCTTTTCTACTTTCCTCCCTGCAGGAAGGGTTAAAACACAGACATTGACGGCGATCTGTTTTTAAAGTGAACTTTATCTCTCTATCCAACCATAATCCATCTATCCATCGATCCATCCATGCATCCATCCATCCATCCATCTATCCATCCATCCATTTATCCATCTATCCTTCTATTCATCCATCCATCCATGTATCTATCCATACATGTATCCATCCACCCATCCATCCATCCGTCCAGCTATCTATCCATCCATCCATCTATCCATCTATCCATCCATCTATCCATCCATCTATCCATCCATCCATCCATCCATGTATCTACCCATCCATCCATTTATCCATCTATCCTTCCATTCATCCATCCATACATGTATCCATCCATACATGTATCCATACACCCATCCATCCGTCCGTCCAGCTATCTATCCATCCATCCATACATCCATCTATCCATCCATCTATCCATCTATCCATCCATCCATTTATCCATCCATCCATCCATCCATCCATCCGTCCATCCATCCGTCCAGCTATCTATCCATCCATCTATCCATCTATCCATCCATCCATCAATCCATCCATCCATCCATCCATGTATCTATCCATCCATCCATCCATCTATCCATACATCCATCTATCCATCCATCTATCTGTCCACCCATACATCTATCCAGCCAGCCATCCATCCATCCATCTATCCATCCATCCGTCTATCTATCCATCCATCCATCTATCTATGCATCCATCCATCTATCCATCCATCCATCTATCCATCTATCCATCCATCTATCCATCCATCTATCCATCTATCCATCCATCTATCCATCCATCCATACATGTATCCATCCATCAATCCATCCATCCATACATGGATCCATCCATCCATCCATGTATCTACCCATCCATCCATCTATCTATCCTTCTATCCATCCATCCATCTACCCATCCATCCATCTATCCATCCATCTATCTGCCCATCCATACATCTATCCAGCCATCCATCCATCTATCCATCCATCCGTCTATCTATCCATCCATCCATCTATCTATGCATCCATCCATCTGTCCATCCATCCATCTATCCATCTATCCATCCATCTATCCATCCATCTATCCATCTATCCATCCATCTATCTATCCATCTATCCATCCATCTATCCATCCATCTATCCATCTATCCGTCCATCCATCCATCCATCCATCTATCTATCCATCTATCCATCCATCCATCTATCCATACATCCATCAACCCATCCATCCATCTACCAATCCATCCATCCACCCATCTATCCATCCATCCATCCACCCATCCATCCATCTATCCATCCATCCATCCATCTATCCATCTATCCATCCATCCATCTATCTATCCATCCATACATCTATTCATCCATCCATCTATCTAACCATCTATCTATCCATCTATCCATCCATCTATCCATCCATCCATCTATTCATCCATCCATCTACCCATCTATGCATCCATCCAACTATCCATCCATCTATGCATCCATCTATACATCCAGAATCCATCCAGCCATACATCTATCTATCCATCAATCAATCTATCAATCTATCCACATATCTATCTATCTATCCATCTGTCTATCCATCTATCTAACCATCTATCTATCTATGTGTCTATCTGTGTATCTTTCATCTATCTATCCATCTATTTATCAATGTATCTATCTATCAATTTATCTATGTAATTTTTTATTTATTTATCTATTTATTTTCAGACCAAGTCTCACTCTGTCGCTCAGGCTGGAGTGCAGTGGTGTGATCTCAGCTCACCACAACCTCCATCTACCTGGTTCGAACAATTCTCCCACCTCAGCCTCCTGAGTAGCTGGGATTACAGGCACCCGCCACCACACCCAGCTAATTTTGCATTTTTTAGTAGGAACGGGGTGTGCACACGTTGGCCAGGCTGGTCTCGAACTCCTGACCTCAGGTGATGTACATGCCTCGGCCTCCCAGAGAGATGAGATTCCAGGTGTGAGCCACCACGTCCAGCTAATTTTTGTATTTTTAGTAGAGATGGGGTTTCACCATGTTGGCAATGCTGGTCTCGAACCCCCGACCTCAGGTGATCCCCCTGCATTCAATGAACCTTTACTGATCAGCTACTAACTGCTGACCAGCAACAAAGGTGTGGGGTTATTTCATTCATTCACTGTCTCATGCATTCAATGAACATTTATTGATCACCTATAAGTGCTGGTCAGCAACACAGATGCGGGGTTATTTCATTCATTCACTGTCTCATGCATTCAGTGAACCTTTATTGATCACCTACTAAGTGCTGGTCAGCAACACAGATGCGGGGTTATTTCATTCATTCACTGCCTCATGCATTCAACGAACCTTTATTGATCACCTACTAAGTACTGGTCAGGAACACAGTTGCGGGGTTATTTCATTCATTCACTGTCTCATGCATTCAGTGAACCCTTATTGATCACCTACTAAGTGCTGTTCAGCAACACAGGTGTGGGGTTATTTCATTCATTCACTGTCTCACGCATTCAAGGAACCTTTATTGATC
>CAUYQU010093864.1:0-26747 GCA_963574635.1 Cheracebus regulus | reverse complement strand
TTTTCACATAGTCCCATATTTCCTGGAGACTTTGCTCATTCCTTTTTACTCTTTGTTCTCGAATCTTGTCTTCTTGTTTCATTTCATTAAGTAGGTCTTGGACCTCTGATATCCTTTCTTCTGCTTTATCAATTCAACTGTTAAAACCTGTGCATACTTCACGAAGTTCTCTTATTGTGTTCTTCAATTCCAATAATTCCCTTATGTTCGTTTCTAAATTGTCTATTCTTATTAGGATTTCGTC
The DNA here is from genome assembly GCA_963574635.1 of Cheracebus regulus. Taxonomy (NCBI): domain Eukaryota; kingdom Metazoa; phylum Chordata; class Mammalia; order Primates; family Pitheciidae; genus Cheracebus; species Cheracebus regulus. The sequence goes on along the minus strand of CAUYQU010093864.1, from coordinate 26,503 downwards.
AAACCTTTTTTTAAGGTTCTTAGTTTCTTTGCATTGGTCTAGAACATGTTCTTTTAACTCAAAAAAGTTCCTTATCATCCACCTTCTAAAGACCATTTCTGTTAATGGAATGCACTTGTTCTCCATCAGGCCTTGTTCCCTTGATGGTGAAGAACTGTGATCCCCTGTAGAAGGAGAAGCATTCTGCTTCTGGGTATTCTCAGCTTTTTTACGCTGGTTCCTTCCCGTCATTGTAATTTTATCCACCTGTCATCTCTGTAATTACCTACTTTCAATTTAGGTCTCTGAGTGGACTTCCAACTTGTTGATTTCCAACGCCGAAATCTGAGCAACCCACTGTGCCAAAACCGTGGTATTAAGATTCGTGGTGCTTTTCTGCTCGGGGGATCTCCGGTCTGGCTTCCCTCTTGAATCCTTATTTCAATCATGTAAATGGGCGACTCGCCTTCCTGGAGATCCAAACGTCAATCAAAAGGGAAGCTAGTCCCATTTACTCTGCACCGAGAATCACCGCGCCAAAGTACCGGCAAAACTGCCACACTGGCCACAAGAGTCACGCTGGCAACCCGTGGGGCTCCTCTGCTGGGAATCTTAGTCCGTAAGCAACAAAAATTCTTGTGAAAATGTGGCGTCCTCTCGTTCTGTGTGCTTTCTCTGGGAGCTACAATCCTAAGCTGCTAGTAGTCGGCCATCTTGGATCTCCCCTTTAAAATTTTTTAATTGACCAACTGATCATTCGAAGCATGCTGTTTAATTTCCATGCATTTGTACAACATTGAAAGTTCTGGACCGGGGTTGGGCACAGTGGCTCATACCTATAATCCCAGCACTTTGGGAGGACAAGGCAGGTGGATCGTGAGGTCAGAAGATCAAGATCATCCTAACACCGTGACACCCTGTCTCTACTAAAATACAAAAAATTGGCCAGGTGTGGGGGTGTGTGCCGGCAGTCCCAGCCAGCTACTCAGGAGTCTGAGGCAGGGGAATCACTTGAACCGGGAGGTGGAGGGTGCAGTGAGTTGAGATCATGCCACTGCACTCCAGCCTGCGCAACAGAGTGACTCCATATCAAAAAAAGAAGAGAAAGTTCTGGGCGTAGTGGCTCATGCCTGTAATCCCAGCCTTTGGGAGGCCGACGCGGGCAGATCACAAGGTCAGGAGTTGGAGACCAGCCTGATCAACATGGAGAAACCCCATCCTCACTAAAAATACAAAATTAGCTGGGTGTGGTGGTGCATGCCTGTAATCTCAGCTACTTGGCAGGCTGAGGCAGGAGAATCACTTGAACCCAGGAGGGGGAGTTTGCAGTGAGCCGAGATCACACCATTGCACTCCAGCCTGGGCAAAAAGAGGGAAACTCTGTCTCAAAAAAAAAAAAAAAAAAAATTCTGGCCAAGTATGGTGGCTCATTCTTGCATCCTAGAACTTTGGGAGGCTGAGGTGGCAGTGCTGCTTGAGGCAAGGAGGTGAAGGCTGCAGTGAGCCATGATTGCACCAGTGCCCTCCAGGCTGGGCAAGAGAGTGGGACCCTGTCTCAAAATAAAAGTTCCTTGGCTGGGTGTGGTGGCTCATGCCTATAATTCCAGCACAGAGCGAGACTCCCTCTCAAAAAAGACAAAAAGTTCTGCCTGATTATGCTGTTAAAAAAATAAAACTAAAAAAGAAAAAAGAAAAAAAGTTTCTCTTATTGTTGATTTGTAGTTTTATTCCTTGTGGTCAAAAAAGATACTTGATATGATTTCAATTCTTGCATGTTTATTGAGACTTGTTCTGTAGCGTTACACATGGTCTAACCTGGAGAATGTGCTGCTGAAAAGAATGTGTATTCTGTAGCCCTTGGGAGTTTTGCCTCATCTCGGCTCACCGCAACCTCCTCCTCCTGGGTTCAAGCAATTCTCCTGCCTCAGCCTCCTGTGTAGCTAGCTTTACAGGCATGTGCCACCACACCGGCTAATTTTTTGTATTTTTAGTAGAGATGGAGTTTTTCCATGTTGGTCAAGCTGGTCTCGAACTCCTGACCTCAGGTGATCCTCCTGCTTCGGCCTCCCCAAGTGCTAGAATTACAGGTGTGAGCCACCGCACCTGGCCGTTTTTTGTTTTTTTGAGGTGGAGTTTTGCTCTTGTTGCCCAGGCTGGAGTGCAATGTTGGGATCTCGGCTCACTGCAACCTCTGCCTCCTGGGTTTAAGTGATTCTCCTGCCTCAGCCTCCCGAATAGTTGGAATTACAGGAATGCACCAGCATGCCCGGCTAATTTTGTATTTTAAGTAGAGATGGGGTTTCTCTATGTTGGTCAGGCTGATCTTGAACTCCCGACCTCAGATGATCTGCCCGCCTCAGCCTCCCAAAGTGGTGGGACCACAGGCGTGAACCACCACACCTGGCTGGGAATTATTGTTTTCTACAGTCAATATTAAAGTAATTTTACACCCATATTTACCTTTTCTTTTGGTATTTATTTCTTTCTTCATTTCTATCTGTAATAATTTCCCTTCTGCCTAAGGAGCTCCTTTTAGTGAATTGCTTCTGGCAGTAAATTCTGTTTTTTGTCAGTCTGAAAATGTCATTATTTTACTTACTGTCTGGAATAATTTTTTTTTTTTTTTGAGACCAAGTCTTGCTCTGTCACCCAGGCTGGAGTGCAGTGGTATGATCTCGGCTCAATGCACCTCCACCTCCCAGATTCAAGCGATTCTCCCATCTCAGTCTACTGAGTAGCTGGGATTACAGGTGCTCGCTACCATGCCTGGCTAATTTTTGTACTTTTTGAAGACACAGGGTTTTACCATATTACGTGGGCTGGTCTTGAAATCCTGAGCTCAAGTGATCTGCCCAACTCGGCCTCCTAAAGTGCTAGGATTACTGACATGAACTACTGCATGCACCTAGCCAAATTGCTAAAAATTTCTTTATAGAGATGAGGTCTTGCTAGGTTGTCCAGCCTGGTCTCAAACTCTTGGCCACAAGTGGTTCTCCTGCTTTGGTCTTCCAAAGTGCTGGAATTACAGGGGTGAGCCACTGTGCCTGGCCAAATCTTTTTTTTTTTTTTTTGAGACGGAGTCTCGAACTGCTGCCCAGGTAGGAATGTAATATTGCGATCTTGGTTCACTGCAACCTCCGCCTCCTGGCTTCACATGATTCTCCTGCCTCAGCCTCCCAAGTAGCTGGGATTACAAGTGCACACCACCACACCCAGCTAATTTTTTTCTGAATTTTTAGTAGAGATGGGGTTTCCCTATGTTGGCCAGACTGGTCTCAAAGAACTCCTGACCTTGTGATCCACCTGCCACGACCTCCCAAAGTGCTGGGATTATAGGAATGAGCCACTGTGCTCTGCCATTTTTTTTTTTTTTTTTTTTGAGATGGAGGCTCACTGTTGCCCAGGCTGGAGTGAAGTGGCCTGATCTTGGTTCACTGCAACATCTACCTTCTGGCTTCAAGTGATTCTTGTGCCTCAGCCTCCCACGTAGCTGGGATCACAGGGGTGCACCAACCCGCTCAGCTACTTTTTGTATTTTTAGTAGATGGGGTTTCACCATGTTGGCCAGGAGGGTCTCAATCTCTTGACCTCGTGATCTGCCCACCTCAGCCTCCCAAAGTGGGGATTGCAGGCGTGAGCCACCACGCCCGGCCCAAATGGTCATTATTGTCATTCATTGATTCAGCAAATAGGGGAGTGCTGGGTGCTCAGCCCCTTGCTTGGTAGTTTCGGTGTCAGAGGTATGTGAGGAAGGCATTCCCAGCTTCTCTCCTGCCCACTAAGACCTTTTGTCTTTGGGGATACTGGTGACACCATGCATCCCAATCCTATGCAATGTGCTATGACAAAAGAAAGGACAGGGGTTGAGAGAAGGGGCAGGAGTGAGGACAGGGACAGCCTATGACACGGAAGCAGAGGCCAGAAGGGCATTCCTGGCCGCTCTCTCAAGCTCCAAGTTCAGTGGCAAGACCATCCAACAGCTTCCGATGGGGCGGCAGGGGAGGGCTTTATTCGGCAGATAAGGTGGTCTCTGAATAGCTTTAAGGGTAGTTTTCGTCTGATCACATTAGATTTCTGCTTGTGTCATAAAGAATAGGTCGGACAATCAGGAGGCTGTGGGTGCAGATGGAGCGGGTTGCGGGGACCCAGGGCGAACAGCTGGGCTCGGTAAAGGCTGCAAGTGGAGCCTGGCAGGCCGTATGTCCCAATGCCAAGCCGGCCGCCCCTCGGCCTGACACTATCCGTTGAACCGAAAAGGGGAAATCGTGTCCTTTGTGCCTCTGCGTCTGTGCTAAGCAGGGCCCTTCAGGGGGCGGGGCCGCAGGCAGGGTCCCCGTCGCCCGGGTCTCAGGGCAGAGCTGCGCCTAGGGCTCGCAGATGTCTGCAAGGACGCAGAGAGGGGAGGGTCCAGACACAGGTCCTATTTCTGACCTGGATATCCGCGTCCCTCGGGGTCGGGAGCGCCGGAGCCCCGCGAGAATCTGACCCGGCTCGTTGTCTCCGAGGTGAGTGAGTGAGTGAGAAGGTGTGGGGAACGGCCGGCCCTTCTGGGGCCCTGCGGGAGCTCTGGAGAGGGCGGGCTCGGGAAAGGCAGCCTGTAGCCCAGGGGTGCTCGGGGAACTGACTGGTGTGTCCCTGCCGCGGGCCCTGCCCACGCTTCCCCGGCTGGGCCGCTGCCTCCGCACTCAGGCGGACACCTCTGCACCCCACTTTCCAGCGCCGCCCGAACCCCCGCCCAGTCCACAAGGCAGGGATTCTGCGGTCCTCACGGAGTTATCTGGACCCGGAGTAGACCAGCCCAAGGTCACCGGGCGTTCCCGGCGGGGCCAGGGCTGCGCCGCGCCGCCCCTGGTGCATCCCGGGAGCCGCGCCGGTCTGCCGCACCTGGGCGGCGGGCCGCTGCGCGTCCGGGGCGGGCGGGCGGCCGGGCACCGGTCAGAGAGGCGGAAGTCCCCGCCGCCAGCCCTGTAGTTCGCCTTGCGGGTGGCAGCGCGTGCTCCCGCCGGCCCGGCCCCGCGCCAGACCACAACGCCCAGAATGCCGCGCGGCGCGGGCGGGATCTGCGACGACGAGCGCCGCGGTGACATCACCGTCGCATCCAGCTACTGAGCTCCAATTCCTCCAAGCGTCCGCGCCCCTGGCGGCGCACGGCCTGACGGGAATAGTGGTTCGCCCCCGGGCGCCTCCAGCGGCAGCGCTGGCAGCACGGACTTCAACTCCCGGCGCGCCCTGCGCGCCGAGGCACGTTAACTACCGGAGGGGGAAGGCAAGCAAAGTGGAAAGCGTCGCCCGGGGGGCGGAGTTAGGCGGGGTCGGGGAGGGGGCCCACGCCCCTCCCCCTCCCCGCCGCTCCTTCCCCCTCCCCGGACGTAAACTGGGATCCCTTTCCCCTTGTGTCCGCCATATTGGACTCTAACTCTGGTCAGCGGCGGCGCCGGGACTGTGGACTCGCGGTTCCTCCCGCCCAGCGGCCTGCCCCGTAGCTCCCGCCCGCCCCAGCCCTCCCCGCCCCGGAGGCGACTCCGTGCAGCGTCCCTCGGTTGGCCGGAGTGCCCGCCGCCGCCGCCGCCTCCTCAGCCTCCCCGCCTTCCCCGCCCTCCGCCGCCGCCCGTAGCCCCCGCGCCCGCTCCGCGCCCCTCTCCCCGCCCGCCATGAGCCCAGCCGACGCCAAACGCGGGGCCAAGCGCCGGAAGAACAAGCGGGGCGGCGGCGGCGGCTCGGGCGGGGGTAACGGCGGTACGAGCAGCGGCAAGGCCGGCCCAGCAGCGGCGCTGCGCGGCTCCCAGGCTGCGGGCCTGGCGGCCCCGGGCGGCACAGCAGGCCTGGTGGGCGGCGCGGCGGTGGCCAACGGGCCCCTCGGCGCTGGCGCGAGCGGCGCCGCCCCCGGAGGCTACTTCGAGGTAAGCGGCGGCGGCGGGAGGGGGTCGGTGGCGGTACGCGGTCGCAGTTCCCTCGCGCCTTGCGGAGCGCGGCCTCCCGCTGTCGGCCTGAGCGCCCCGGGCCTGGGAGCGGGATGCTGCGGCCGGGCGGATAACGGGTCCTGCCGCGCTGTGCTTGCCGGAGTCCCGGGGCAGGGCGGCAGGTGGGCCGCTCGGGGTGACGCGGCCTCTGTCAGCCTCTTGAGAGAGGAGAACGTGAGCAGAGGCGGCGGGAGGGCGACACCGGGGCCACGGCTCGCGGCCAGGGGCTGGTCCGCGGACTGGGGCAGCCCCTGAACAGGCGGGGACGTCTCCCCGGTGCAGCTCCGCGCACGGCGCTTCGCTTTCCGCTGGACTCGGCGGATGATGCCCGCGAGGCCCGGGCTTCTGTCGTGGCCTCTCGCCCGCTGCGGCAGCTCCAGAGCGACGGCGGTTCCAGGGGTGAGCTAGGCTGCTCTTTCTCTCCCAGGGGTTTGAAATGTTTTCTTCTGTCCACTTTCTGTATACCCTGCGCGTGATGATTGACAAGGGCCTCCCGGAAGTTTTCCTTTGGTCCTCCTATACGGTCATTTGAAATCTACCTGACAGCCACCTGGAGCTGGCAGTCCTGGCCGTTCCTCCCCTGCTTTGTTAAGTTTTCACGGGTATTTAGTATTCTGGTTACTCAGCTATGCATTTAGGGTTCGAACTTAATGAATTTGAAAGGTAATTTTTTTCAGTTTTATGAAGACGCACACATTGCACCTACCAATTATGGATTCCTGCCACCTTTATTCCACTGTTGGTCACAACATTTCAGAGGCACAGTGCCTGTAAGTGGGTATGCAGTTGGCGCGGTCATTTGCCGTTATCCCATTGTCTCCTGAAAGAGAATAGATTTCATTGAAAAGTTGCGTTAGTTCTTATAATGTTATTTGAACTGTTAAATTATGTAGATTCATAGACATTGCAATTAAAACGTGAAATAAGTGTTGGGAGTATTTTTGTGCCAAATCATGACACAATTTTTTTTTTTTTTTGAGACAGAGTTTCTTTGTCGCCCAGGCTGGACTGCAATGGCACGATCTCGGCTTACTGCAACCTCTGCCTCCTGGGTTCAAGCTATTCTCCCGCCTCAGCCTCCTGAGTAGCTGGGATTAAAGGCACCCACCATCATGCCCTGCTACTTTTTGTATTTTTGTAAAGACGGGATTTCACCATGTTGGCCAGGCTGGTCTTGAACTCCTGACCTCAGGTGATCCGCCCTCCTCTGCCTTCCAAAGTGCTGTGCTGAGATTACAGGCGTGGGCCACCGCCCCAGCTACACAAATTGTTTCATCCAAGATTCCGTTTACTGTGTTGGAGCAGTATGTAGTGAGAGCAGAGGAATCACTGTCTATGGAGCGGCTCTCTGATGCTTATACTGTAACATGAAAATACAGCAATGTGACCGGGCATGGTGGCTCAGGCTTGTGATCCCAGCACTTTGGGAGACCGAGGCAGGTGAATTATGAGGTCAAGATATTGAGACCATCCTCGTCAACATGGTAAAACCCCGTGTTGACCAGGATGGGGTTTAGTGCGCCACCACGTCCAGCTAATTTTTGTATTTTTAGGTGGACGTGGTGGCGCACGCCTGTAGTCCCAGCTACTCAGGAGGCTGAGGCAGGAGAATTGCTTGAACCCAGGAGGCGGATGTTGCAGTGAGCTGAGATCGTGCCACTGCACTGCAGCCTGGCAACAGAGCGAGACTCTAGAAAAGAAAATACAGCAATGTATATTTCAGTGTAAAGTACTTCCGGTGTTCTCTGCAGTATAAGTGCATCTGTTGGAGTGTTTTTTTTTTTTTGAGACGGAGTTTTGCCCTTGTCGCCAAGGCTGGAGTGCAGTGGCGCGATATCAGCTCATGGCAACCTCGGCCTCCTGGGTTCAAGTGATTCTCCTCCCTCAGCCTCCAGAGTAGCTAGGATTACAGGCATGCGCCACCACGCCCAGCTAATACTGTGTTTTTAGTAGAGACGAGGTTTCTCCATGTTGGTCAACCTGGTCTCCAGCTCTCTACCTCGGGTGATCTGCCTACCTCGGCCTCCCAAAATGCTGGGATTACAGGCGTGAACCACTGTGCTCGGCTGTTTTTATTATTATTGTATTGTTACATTAGAGTCTTGGGCTGTAGTCCTGGACTTCAGTCTCCAGAGATTGCCCTCATCCAGTATCCTGGAGATCAAAATAGGCTGTAGTTCTTGGGATCAAGGATGAAGCTTGTGCGTTGGGATCATTGGGGTTTTTAAGGGCAATGTTTGCTGCTGTGGGTAGGGGAGGGTGGGAAGTTTGCCTGTGCATATCCTTCCAAAAAATATTGATAACGTTTGCTGTAGCTGCATATAAAATATACCCATTTCTAGTGATTCAATAAAAACCAGTTGGTGGCACAATAAAATCCTTAGTTTTAGTCTTTCATACCATTTCTAGTTTTAATAATTCACATTTGCCTTGGAATACTTAGCTAAAATATACCTTCTATTATTTTTGTCACATTATTCAAAATCAGATAACTATATACCTAGTATTTTATTTAAGATAGGGTCTTGCTGTGTTGCTCAGGCTAGCCTTGAGCTCATGGGCACAATCGATCCCTCTCAGTTTTATTAATGGCTAAGGGTACGGACGTCTTGCTACTGTGCCCACCTGAGTATTATTTTTGACAGGACTCTGATATTCTGTTAAACTAGTATGCATCAGGGTTTCATTGTTGTTGCTTTTTTGAGACAGTCTCGCTCTGTCGCCTGGTGCTAGGCTGGAGTGCAGTGGAACGATCTCGGCTCACTGCAACCTCCGCCTCCCAGGTTCAAGCAATTCTTCTGCCTCAGCCTCCCAAGTAGCTGGGACTGCAGGTGCGTGTCACCACACCCAGCTAATTTTTGTATTTTTAGTAGAGACGTGGTTTCACCATGTTGGCCAGGATGGTCTCTCTCTCTTGACCTCATGATCCACTCACCTCGGCCTCCCAAAGTGCTGGGATTACAGGTGTGAGCCACCGCACCCGGCCCCTGTTGTTGTTTTTATTTTTTATTAAATTAAATTAATTAATTGATTAATTAATTAAGACGGGTTTCACCATGTTGGTCAGGCTGGTCATGAACTCCCGACCTCAGGTGATCCGCCAGTCTTGGTCTCCAAAGTGCTTGGATTACAGGTGTGAGCCACTGTGCCGGCCTTTTTTTTTTTCATTTCATTTTATTTTTTATTTTTTATTTTTTGTTGTTGTTTTTAAATCGACATGGTCTCCCTCTGTTGCATAGGCTGGAATACAGTTGCGTGGTCATAGCTCACTGTAACCTCCAACTTCTGAGCTAAGCAGTCCTTCCAAGTAGCTAGGACTCTAGGTATGTGCCACCATGCCTGGCAAAATTTTTCTTTTAATAGAGACAAAGTCTCACTATATTGCACAAGCTAGTCTTGAACTCCTGACCTCAAGCAGTCCTCCCATCTCTGCTTCCCAAAGTGCTGGAATTACAGGTGTGAGCCACTGCGATGGGCCTATCAAGGTTTTTGACTATGACCCACTCTAAAAAATAAAATCTGTTAAGACCTAGGAAACACACACATAAACACAAACAAAAATTTTACAAAATATTTTAGGGCTGGTCGCGGTGGCTCATGCTTGTAATCCCAGCACTTTGGGAGGCCAAGGTGGGTGGATCACCTGAAGTCAGAAGTTCGAGACCAGCCTTGTCAACATGGTGAAACCCGTCTCCACTAAAAATACAATAAATTAGCCAGGCATAGTGATGTGGACCTGAAATCCCAGCTACTCAGGAGACGGAGGTAGGAGAATCACTTGAACCTGGGAGGCTGAGGTTGCAGTAAGCTGAGATTGAGCCATTGTACTCCAGCCTGGGCAGCAAGAGTGAAACTACGTCTCAAAGAAAACAAAACTGGCTGAGAGCAGTGGCTCACACCCATAATCTGAGCACTTTGGCAGTTGAGGTGGGTGGATCACCTGAGATCAGGAGTTCCAAATCAGCCTGGCCAACATGGTGAAACCCCGTCTCTACTAAAAATACAAAAATTAGTGGGGAATACTGGTGGATGCCTATAATCCCAGCTACTTGGGAGGCTAAGGCAGGAGAATTGCTTGAACCTTGGAGGCAGAGGTCGCCATGAGCCCAGATTGCACCACTGCACTCCAGCCCGGGCAACAGAGCAAGACTCTGTCTCAAAAAACAAAACAAAACAAAATATTTTAATACTTTTCTGATCTTTTCTATTTCATGTAATCTCATTAATAAAATCTGGGGTATAGTTCACAGAATTAGTTCATTGTGTACTGTTGTGTCCTGCACCTTGACATTTACTTTTACGGTATTTTTTTTTTTTTGAGATGTAGTCTCGCTCTGTCACCCAGGCTGGAGTGCAGTGGCACGATCTTGGCTCACTGCAACCTCCACCTCCCGAGTTCAAGTGATTCTCCTGCCTCAGCCTCCTGAGTAGCTGGGACTACAGGTGCATGCCATCACGCCCAGCTAATTTTTTTGTATTTTTAGTAGAGACTGGATTTTACCGTGTTAGCCAGGATGGTCTCCATTTCCTGACCTCAGGTGATCTGCTTGCCTCACCCTCCCAAAGTGTTGGGATTACAGGCGTGAGCCACCAGCCTGGCTTTTTTTTTTTTTTTTTCATTTTGAGATGGAGTCTTGCTCTATTGCCCAGGCTGGAGTGCAGTGGCATGATCTCGGCTCACTGCAACCTCCGCCTCCCAGATTCAAGTGATTCTCCTGCCTCAGCCTCCCAAATAGCTGGAATTACAGGCATCCGCCACAATGCCTGACTTATTTTTCTATTTTTAGTAGAGACAGATTTCACCATGTTGGTCATGCTGGTCTCAAACTCCTGACCTTGAGATCTGCCTGCCTTGGCCTCCCAAAGTGCTGGAATTACAGGTGGAGCCACCACGCCCCCTGCTTTTACTGTATTTTAAGCTTTTAAAATGTGTTTCCATCTTGGATGGTATTTAATTTTTATTTTTTTATTATTTTTTTATTTTGAGACGGAGTCTTGCACTGTCACCTGGGCTGGAGTGCAGTGGCACGATCTTGGCTCACGGAAACTACCTCCCTGGTTCAAGTGATTCTCCTCCTCAGCTTCCCGAGTAGCTGGGATTACAGGTGCCTGCCACCATACCTGGCTAATTAAAAAAATTTTTTTTAGTAGAGATGGGGTTTCACTGTATTGGCCAGGCTGGTCTCAAACACCTGACCTCGTGATCCACCCACCTTGGCCTCCCAAAGTGCTGGGATTACAGATATGAGCCACCGTGCCCGGCCAGGATTATTTTTTATTTTTGAGACTGAGTCTTGCTCTGTCGCCCAGGCTGGAGTGCAGTGGCGCCATTTCAGCTCACTGCAGCCTCTCCCTCCTGTGTTCAAGCAGTTCTCCTGCCTCTGCCTTCGTAGTAGTTGGGATTACAAGAACCTGCCACCACTCCCAGGTAATTTTTGTATTTTATTTTTTTATTAATTTTTTTGGGATAGAGACTCTGTCACCCAGGCTGGAGTGCAGTATTGGGATCTTGGCTCACTGCAACCTCTACCTCCTGAGTTCAGACGTTTCGCCTCAGTCTCCTGAGTAGCTGGGACTACAGGCGTGTACCACCACACCCGGCTAATTTTTTCGTATTTTTAGTAGAGGCAGGGTTTCACCATGTTGGCCAGGCTGGTCTCGAACTCCTGACCTCAAGTGATCTACCCACCTAGGCCTCCCAAAGTGCTGGAATTACAGGCGTGAGTCACCGAGCCTGGCCATTGGATGATATTTTAAACTTTTTTTTCTGAGGTGAAGTTTTGCTCTTGTTGCCCAGGCTGGAGTGCAATGGTGTGGTCTCTGGCTCACTACAACCTCCATCTTGCAGGTTCTAGTGATTCTCCTGCCTCAGCCTCCCGATTAGCATGGATTACAGGTGCCTGCCATCATCCCTGGCTAATTTTTGTATTTTTTTTTTAAAGACGGGGTTTCACCATGTTGGTCAGGCTGGTCTTGAACTCCTGAACTCAGGTGATCCGCCCGCCTTGGCCTCCAAAATGCTTGGATTACAGACGTCAGCCACCACGCTTGGCCAATTTTTGTATTTTTAGTAGAGATGAAGTTTCACCCTGTTGACCAGGGTGGTCTTGAACTTCTGACCTCAGGTGATCCACCCACCTTGGCCTCCCAAAGTGCTGAAATTAACAGGCATGAGCCACTGTGCCTGGCCGATATTTTAAACTTTTAAAGCTGTTCTTAGTTTCTAAGTTTCTCTGTAAATATTTTAATAATTGTTCATTAAACATACCCTTTATGGCAGTGGGGATAAAATATTCTTGACACTGATCACAGAAAGTCTTAATATAATTCTGACGCCTCTGAATTGTTTCCCCACAGATGGCGAGCTCTTTGGAGTACCTTGTGTGGTGCAAAATGGCACCCAAAACAATGTCAACAAGAAACAGTGAGCAGGTTCCAGCCCTATGTTTCCCAGAGAGGCTTTCTGAGTCCTGGCAAGCATTCTCTGCACTCATACATAGTCACTAAGCCAGAAGGTGGATAAGAGAGAAGGCAGAGTGGAAGGACTGTCTCGATTTTTCGGGAGGGGTCACAGTCTCACTGTCCTGTGTGCTGGACACAGCACTATGAGTTATACTCAGGACAGCCTTCATTGAGGTGGCTGCTGAACCATAGTGGGTGTTTTTTGCATGTGGGTAGCTTCAACAAAGGAGATGAGGTTTCATCCTGTTAACCAGGGTGGTCTTGAACTTCTGACCTACTTCTCCCAGGACCATGAGAGAAGTAGAAAAACATAACTTAGCTTATAGGGTCTTTGATTTAAAACAGAACTGTGTACACGAAACTTGGGGAACCACAGATTTGGTAGGCTCTGTTCCATGGGCAGGGTGTCAGCCTGCACTACTTCAGTTTTCTAAATGATAGGGCGTTACAGGCTTGACGACTCATGCCTGTAATCCCAGCATTTAGGGAGGCCAGGGTGAGAGGATCATTTGAGGCTAGGAGTTCAGGATCAGCCTGGGTAACATGGAGAGGCCACCCCCTACCCCCTCATTCTCTAGAAAAAGTTAAAAATTAGCCACCATAGGGGCCTGGTGTGGTGTCTCATGCCTGTCATATCAGCACTTTGGGAGGCTGAGGCAGGCAGATGGCTTGAGGTCAGGAGTTGAGACCAGTCTGGCCAACATGGTAAAACCATGTCTCTACTAAAAAATAGAAAAATTAGCCAGGCGTGGTGATGAGCGCCTGTAATCTCAGCTCCTCAGGAGGCCGAGGCATGAGAATTGTTTGAACCCAGTGGGCGGAGGTTGCACAGTGGATCGAGATCATGCCATTGCACTGGGCAAAAGAGCAAGACGTTGTCTCCAAAGAAGAAAAAAAGCCACCATATGTGTGTCCTCTGGTTTGATGGTATGATCATTGTATAAACAACCCTGATGTGATTTTTATGGCTTTTTGGGGTACATCAGGGTGTAGTTAGAGGTCTTCCCTGTGTTGTAAAAATTGCTACCATGGTGAAATGAGGTTATTATTAACTCTAGTTCACATTTGCTGTAGTGAACTGGGAAATAGGTTGAAGAAAAATGTGGAACTTCCTGTGTCTTAACTAAAATTAACAATTTTAACTTAAAAAAGTTTAAATGGGCCAGGCACAGTGGCTCACACCTGTAATCCCAGCACTTGGGAGGCTGAGGTGGGCGGATCATGAGGTCAGGAGATCGAGACCATTCTGGCCAATGTGGTAAAACCCTGTCTCTTCTAAAAATACAAAAAAATTAGCTGGATATGGTGGCATACGCCTGTAGTCCCAGTTACTTGGGAGGCTGAGGCAGGAGAATTGCTTGAATTCAGGAAGTGGAGATTGCAGCTGAGATTGTGCCACTGTGCTACAGCCTGGTGAATAGTGTGAGAGACTACACTGTCTCAAAAAAAAAAAAAGTTTAAATGATTACCATACAGGCTTTAGAAATGGTGCAGCCGCAGAGAGCATTTCTGTGATATAGTATTTTTATGTATGTATACATCCATGTAATAAATATGTCAAGATAATACAGTCCAGGCACAGTGGCCTACACCCATAATCCTAGCACTTTGGAGGCTGAGGTGGGAGGATCACTTGAGGCCAGGAGTTCAAGACTCATTTGGACATTATAGTGAGTCTCTGTCTCCTCAGAAAACTTAAAGAATTAGCCTGGCCGGCCACAGTGGCTCATACCTGTAATCCCAGCACTTTGGGAGGCCTAGGGGGGCAGATCACGAGCTCTGGAGTTTGAGACCAGCCTGGCCAATGTGATGATATCCCAACTCTACTAAAAATACAAAAAAATTAGCTGGATGTAGTGGTGGGCCCCCGTAATCTCAGTTACATAGGAGGCTCAGGCAAGAGAATCGCTTGCGCTCAGGAGTCTGAGGGTTACAGTGAACTGTGGTTGCATCGCAATAGCACTCCAAACTGTGTGACAGGGAGACCTTATCTTAAGAAAACAAAAAAGAATATAAATAGAACAGTTCTCCAGGATGCTCCCTGTTCCCCTTTGTAGTCATCCCTACTACTGATCTGATCCATATCCTTTAGATGGATTTTTGCCTTGGAATTTTTTTTTTTGAAACGGAATCTGGCTCTGTTTGCCCAGGCTGGAGTGCGGTGGTGTGATCTTGGGTCACTGCAACCTTTGCCTCCCAGGTTCAAGTGATTCTCCTGCCTCAGCCTCCTGAGTATCTGGGATTACAGGCACCTGCCACCATGCCTGGGTAATTTTTTTTTTTTTTTTTTGAGACAGAGTCTCCCTCTGTCACCCAGGCTGGAGTGCAGGGGCGTGATCTTGGCTCACTGCAATCTCCACATCCTGGGTTCAAGTGATTCTTCTGCCTCAGCCTCCCAAGTAGCTGAGATTACAGGCATGCGTTGCCATGCCTGGCTAAGTTTTTTATTTTTAGTAGAGATGGGGTTTTGCCATCTTGGCCAGGCTGGTCTTGACCTGACCTCAGGTGATCCACCTGCCTTGGCCTGCCATGTGCTGGGATTACAGGTGTGAGCGACTGTGCCCTGCCCTGTCTTTGGATTTCTTAGCACAGGACTTGTGCTAGGACTCTTTGGTCCAACATTACATTTGAGCGTCTGTGTTGTTGTCCTAGCAGTTGATCATTTTTTTTTTGATGGCATGTAAGCTTACTGTTCTGTTAATATTCCACAATTTATCTCACCATTCTAATGGACCTTTGGGTTGTTTTATGGCTGATATGAATCAACTGATATGTGTATTCCTTCCTGTGCATGTCTTTTAGTGGACATGAGCACTCAGTTGGGTATATGCCTGGGAGTAGAATTGCTGGGTATACTTCAGTTTAATAGGTCCTGCCAGATGGTTTTCCTAAGTGGTACTATGGTACTATTGTATGCTGATTTTGAGAAATTAACGTATAGCAAAATTGATAGTAATTAAAAAAATTTTTGGAGACAGGGTCTCACTCTGTTGCCTAGCCTGGAATGCAATGGCATGACAATGGCTCTTTGTAGTCTCAGCCTCCCCTGCTCAAGCAGTGCTCCCACCTCAGCCTCCAAGTAGCTGGGACTACAGGTGTGTACCACCATGCCTGGCTAATTAAAAAAAAAGGTTTTTTGTAAAGATGGGGTCCCACTGGGTTGCCCAAACTGGTCTTGGACTACCTGGGCTCTAGCATTTCCTCCAAACTTGGCCTCCCAAAGTTTTGAGATTATAGGTATGAGCCATTGCCCCAGCCAAAATTGAATTTTTGAAATCTGCGTTTTGCATTCAAATTTTAACAACTGTAGATTCACAGATCCACTACCACAATCAGGATACAGAACAGTTTAGTTGTTCACAAAAACTCTCTTATGCTGTAGTTACACTCTCCCCAACTCCTAAAGTCTTGGCAGCCATTACTGTTACTTGGTATGATTTTATCTTTTGGATAAGTACTATAAATGGATTCATACAGTGTGGTCTTTTTAGGAAGGTTTATTTCACTCAGCATAATGACTTTGAGATTCATCCAAGTTGTTGCATGTATCAATAGTTTGTTCTTTTTTACTGCTGTGTAGTATTCTATTGTGTAAATGTACCATAGTTTGTCCATTTTTCCATTGTTGGACATTGGAGTGGTTTCAGGTTTGGGTGATTATAAATGGAGTTACTGTAAACATGTTTATACAGGATTTTTGTGTGAAAGTAAATTGCCATTTTCTAGATAAACACCAAGGAGTAGGAGCTGGGTTGTATGGTAACATGATGTGAAACTGCCAAACTATTATCCAGAGTGGACTTACCATTTTGCCTACTCACAGCAATGGCTGAGAGTTCTAGTTGTTCTGCATCCTTGCTAGCACTTGAGATTTTCATTGGTTTTTGTTTACACTTTTTTTTTTTTTCCCAGTAGAGATGGGGTTTTGCCATGTTGCCCAGGCTGGTCTCAAACACCCGAGCTCAGGCAGTCTGCCCATTTTGGCCTCCCCAAAGTGCTAGGATTACAGGTGTAAGACACTGCACCTGACCTAAACTCTTTTTTTTTTCAGTGACGAAGTCTTGCTCTTGTCGCCCAGGCTTGAGTGCAGTGGCATGATCTTGGCTCACAGCAACCTCTGCCTCCCTCCAGCTGTGCCCAGCCCCTAAACTATTTAAAAAAAAATCTTTTTGTACCAGGGAAGATGGCTCATGCCTGTAATCCCAGCACTTTGGGAGGCCGAGATGGGTGGATCACCAGAGGTCGGAAGTTTGAGACCAGCCTGGCCAACGTCGTGAAACCCCATCTCTACTAAAAGTAAAAAAATTAGCCAGGCATGGTAGCTTACGCCTATAGTTCCAGCTACTTGGGAGGCTGAGGCAAGAGAATTGCTTGAACCCGGGAGGCAGAGGTTGTGGTGAACTAAGATCACACCACTGCACTCCAGCCTGGGTGAGAAGTTTGAGACCTTGTCTCAAAAAAAATTATTTTTGTGGAAATGGGGTCTCACTACGTTGCCCAGGCTGGTGTTTATCTCTTGGGCTCCAGCGATCCTCCCACCTTGGCTTCCCACAATGTTGGGATTACAGGAATAAGCCTTAAACTACACATACACATACATGTGTCTGTATATATACGTATTTTTTTAGAGATGGAGTCTCACCCTGTCACCCATGCTGGAGTGCAGTGGTGTGATCTTGGGTCACTGCAACCTCCGCTTCCCAGGCTCAAGTGATTCTCCTGCCTCAGCCTCCTCAGTAGCTAGGATTACAGTCATGTGCCACCACGCCTGGCTAATTTTGTATTTTTAGTAGAGACAGGTTTCACCGTGTTGGCCAGGCTGGTCTCGAACTCCTGACCTTAACTGATCTGCCTGCCTCGGCCTCCCAAAGTGCTGGGGTTACAGGCGTGAGCCACTGTGCCCACCCTATTAATATTTTAATAAATAGGTCTGTAGTGGTATCATAGTTTTAATTTGTATTTCCCTAGTGCCTAATGATGTTGAACATGTTTCATGTGTTTTATTTGCCATTCCTGTGTCCTCCTGGGAGAAGTGTTTTATTAAGACTTTGCCTATTTTGGTATTTTTTTTTGGTTTTTGAGACAGAGTTTTGCTCTTGTTGGCCAGGCTGGAGTGCAATGCTGCAATCTCAGCTCACCGCAATCTCCACCTCCCAGGTTCAAGCGATTCTCCTGCCTCAACCTTCCCAGTAGCTGGGATCACAGGCATGCACCACCGCAACCAGGCTAATATTTTGTATTTTTAGTAGCAGTGGGATTTCTCCATGTTGCTAAGGCTGGTCTTGAACTCCTGACCTCAGGTGATCTGCCCACCCCAGCCTCCCAAAGTGCTGGGATTATAGGTGTGAACCACTGCACCTAGCCAACTTTGCCTATTTTTTAGTTGGATTTTCTTTCAAGGTTTGAAAGTTCTCCATGATTCTCAATGCAAGTCCTTTGTCACATATAATTTGCCTGTAGCTTACCTTTTTATTGAATCAGTGTCCCATTCTATCACCCAGACACGAGTGCAGTGGCAGGATCTCGGCTCACTGCAACCTCCACCTCCTGGAGTCAAGTGATTCTATGGCTCAGCCTCCTGAGTAGCTGGAATTACAAACAAATGTCACCACGCCTGGCTAATTTTTGTATTTTTAGTGGAGACGGGGTTTCGCTATGTTGGCCATGCTGGTCTTGAACTCTTGACCTCAAGTGATCCACTGGCCTCGACCTCCCAAATTGCTGGGATTACGGGTGTGAGCCACCATACCCAGCCTGTTAACTGGTTTTTTTTTTTTGCAGAGAAAAAAAGTTTAATGTGAATGAAGTTCAATTTACCATTTATTATTATTTTTGAGATGGAATCTTGCTCTGTCGCTAGGCTGGTGTGCAGTGGCACGATCTTGGGTCACTGCAGCCTCCACCTCCTGGGTTGAAGCAGTTCTCCTGCCTCAGCCTCCTGAGTAGCTGAAACTACAGGCGCGTGCCACCATGTCCAGCTAGTTCTGTATTTCAAGTAGAGATGGGGTTTCACCATGCTGGCCAGGATGGTCTCGATCGCTTGACCTCGTGGTCCACCTGCCTCGGCCTCCCAAAATGCTGGGGTTACAGGTGTGAGCCACCACACCTGGCCCAATTTACCAATTTTTTCTTTTATGGGTCATGGTTTTGGTGTCATTTCTGAGATCTCCATTTTAGCTCCAGGTTATGAAGATTTTTTCCTTCTATGTTTTCTTCTAAAAATTTCGTAGTTTTACTTTTTTGTGTGTGTGTGAGATTGAGTCTTGTTCTATGGCCCAGGTTGAAGTTCAGTAGTGGGATTTCAGCCCACTGCAACCTCTGCCACCTGAGTTCAAGTGATTCTTGTGCCTCAGCCTCCCAGGTAGCTGAGATTACAGGCGTGCACCACCACTCCTGACTGATTTTTGTATTTTTAGTAGAGACAGTGTTTTGCCATGTTGGCCAAGCTGACTTTGAACTCCTGGCCTAAAGTCATGCACCAACCTCTGCCTTTCAATATGCTGGGATTACAGGCATGAACCATCACACCCAGCCTAGACTGTTAATGTCCTAGGTAACATTATTGATTTTGGATATTGAACCAGGTTTACATTCCTAGAATAAACCCCGCTTGATTGTTTATTTTTTAATTACTAGACTTAAATTCACTAAATTTTATTGAACATTGTCGATCTGTTTTCATGAGGGATGTTTGTCACTAGCTTTCTTAAATTGTTTTTGTCTGTTTTTGGTTTTACAGGTTGAATATCCCTTATCCAAAATGTTTGGGACCAGCAGTGTTTTGGATTTCAGATAATTTCAGATTTTGGAATACTTGCACTGTACTTACTGATTGAGCTCATTGAATCTGAAAATCTGAAATCAGAAATGTTCTAGTGAATTTTTCCATTAAGTGTCATGTCAGTGCTTTAAAAAGTTTCAGATTTTGGAGCATTTCAGATTTTAGATTTTTGGATTTTGAAATGCTTAAGCTGTGGTATTAATGCTGGCTTCATTAAAGTAAGGTGGGAATTACTTCTTTCTCCTCTATGTTAGTAGTTTCTGGTTTTCAAGGAATTGGTTCATTTCATCTAAGTATGTGAATTTATGTGTGTAGAGTTGACTGTAGTATTCCTCTGTTAATCCTTTTAATATCTGTGGGAGGCTGTAGTGAAGTCTTTGCCCTTTAATTCCTGATATTACTCATTTTTATTTTAGCTTTTATTCTTCCTTGCTGGTCTTGATAGAGGTTTCTTCATTTTTTAAACCTTTTTGAAGAAGCGGCTTTTGGTTTTATTTTTCTCTGTTTTTCTGTTTTCAGTGTCTTTGATTTTTTTTTTTTTAACCCTCTACCTTATTACTTGCTTTGGGTTTAAATATTTATTTTTTTTGAGACGGAGTCTTGCTTTGTCGCCCCGGCTGGAGTGCAGTGGTGTGATCTCGGCTCACTGCAGCCTCTGCCTCCCGAGTTCAAGCCATTCTCCTTCAGCCTTCCAGGTAGCTGAGACTGCAGGCGTGCACCGCTACGCCCAGCTACTTTTTTTGTATTTTTAGTAGAGATGGGATTTCATTGTGTGACCAGGCTGGTCTTGAACTCCTGACCTCAAGTGATCCACCCACCTTGGCCTCCCAAAGTGCTGAGATTACAGAGGTGAGCCACTGCACCCAGCCAGGTTTATTTTTTGTTTTTATTTTTATTTTATTCTATTTTTGGGGGTTGCAGTTTCGCTCTTGTTGCCTGGGCTGGAGTGCAGTGGCACGATCTCAGCTCACTGCAACCTCCACCTCCTGGGTTCAAGCGATTCTCCTGCTGCAGCCTCCCAAGTAGCTGGGATTGCAGGCATGGACCACCATGCCCAGCTGATTTTGTATTTTTAGTAGAGGCGGGGTTTCTGCATGTTGGTTAGGCTGGTCTCAAACTCCCAATCTCAGGTGATCTGCCCACCTTAGCCTCCCAAAGTACTGGGATTATAGACGTGAGCCACCGCGCCCTGGCTTTTAATTTTTTTTTAATATTAGTTTTTGAGACTGAGTTTTGCTCTTGTTGCCCAGGCTGGAGTGCAGTGGTGCGATCTCAGCTCACTGCAACCTCCACCTCCTGGGTTCAAGTGATCCTCCTGCCTTAGGCTCCCAAGTAGTTGGGATTACAGGCACTTGCCACCACATCCTGCTAATTTTATATTTTTAGTAGAGATAGGGTTTTTCCATATTGGTCAGGGTGGTCTCGAACTCCCAACCTCAGGTGATCCTCCCTCCTCGGCCTCCCAAAGTGCTGGGATTATAGGTGAGAGCCACCAGGGCCAGTCATTTTTTTTTTTTTTTTAAACAGATAAGGTCTTGTACTGTCTCCTTGGCTGTAGTGCTGTGGCTTGATCACAGCTTACTATAACTTTGAACTTCTGGACTAGAGGGATCCTCCCACCTCAAGGGATCCTCCCATCTCAGTCTCCTGAGTGGCTGGGAGTACAGACACACACCATCATGATCTATCTAAAAAAAATTTTTTTTTTTGGTATATTTTGTAGAGATGGAGTTTTGTCATGTTGCTCAGGCTGATGTTTAACTCCTGAGCTTAAGTGATCTGCCTGCCTCTCCCTCCCCAAGTGCTGGGATTGCAGCCACAGTGCCTGGGCTCTTTTTTTCTAATATAAGTATTTAATGGTATAAACTTCTTTCTGAGCCATATTAAAGCTGTATCCCACAAATTTTGGTGCGTTGAACTTTTTTTTTTTTTTTTTTAAGCAGAGTCTCATTTCATCATCCAGGCTGGGCCGAAGTGGAATGGTGCAATCTTGGCTCACTGCAACCTCCACCTCCCAGGTTCAAGCAATTCTCCTGCCTTAGTCTGCTGAGTAGCTGAGATCACAGGTGCCTGCCACCATGCTGAGCTCATTGTTTGTATTTTTAGTAGAGTTGGGGTTTTGCCATGTTGTTCAGGCTGGTCTGACCTCAAGTGATCCGCCTGCCTTGGTCTCCCAACGTGCTGGGAGTATAGGCTTGAGTCACTGTGCCTGGCTGAAATTTCATTATCATTCAATTTAAAATATCTTATAGCTGGGTCTGGTGTTGGGTGCTGTAGTTCCATCCACTCAGGAGGCTGAGACAGGAGGACCACTTGAGCTCAGGGGTTCCAGGCTATAGTGTGCAGTGATAGCATCTGTGAATGGCGTTGCACTTAAGCTGGGTCAACATAGTAAGACCCCTGTTTCTACAGTAATAAATCAAATTCAAATTTCCCTTTTTTGACTTACAGTTTATTTAGAAGTTGATATGGTTTGACTGTGTCCCTATCCAAATCTCATCTTGAATTGTGGCTCCCACAATCTCCTGTGTTGTGGTAGGAACCTGGTGGGAGGTAACTGACTC
Organism: Cheracebus regulus; assembly: GCA_963574635.1. NCBI lineage: Eukaryota > Metazoa > Chordata > Mammalia > Primates > Pitheciidae > Cheracebus > Cheracebus regulus. Next base: position 4,757 of record CAUYQU010093864.1, on the reverse strand, counting down.
ATGGATGCAGGTCTTTCCCTTGCTCTTCTGTGATAGTAAACGAGTCTCATTAGATCTGATAGTTCTGTAAGTGGGAGTTTCCCTGGGCAAGGTCTCTCTGCCTGCCACCATCCATTTAAGACATGACTTGCCCTTGTATTCCAGCAAGATTGTGAGGCCTCTCGAGCCATGTGAACTCTTTTTAAACCTCTTTTTCTTCCCACTCTCTGGTATGTCTTTATCAGCAGTGTCAAAATGGACTAATAAAGAAGTGTACTGTTTAATTTCCTGTATCTCTCTCTCTTTTTTTTTTTTTTGAGACAAGGTTGTGCTCTGTCACCCAGGCTGGAGTGCAATGGTGTGATCTCAGCTCACTGCAACCTCCACTTCCCAGGTTCAAGCGATTCTGCCACCTCAGCCTTCCTAGTAGCTGGGATTACAGGCACCCGCCACTGCACCCAGCTGAGTTTAGTATTTTTAGTAGAGATGGATTTTCACCATGTTGGTCTTGAACTCCTGACCTCAGGTAATTCACCTGCCGTGGCCTCCCAAAGTGCTGGGATTTCAGGCTTGAGTCCCCACGCCCAACCACCTGTATCTATTACTGAATTCTTGTCTAATGTTTACCATTATAGTCAGAGATCATTCTTTTTATAATTTTAAATTTTTCAAAAAGTTTAAGGTTTTATGACCTGTTTTGGTGAGTGTTATATATGCACTTAAAAATGTATATGCTACTATTATTGGGTGTTTTCTGAATGTCAGTTAGATCCAGTTGGCTGATGGTTTTTTTTTTTTTTTTGGTTGATGGTTTTGTTCACTTAGATATTCTTGCTGAGTTTTTGTCTACTAGTTTTTCTGATTGCTGAGAGGAATGTTGAAGTCTCTGACTAAAATTAAATTGTAGATTTCTTCACTTTTCCTTACAGTTTATTTAGTTTTTGTTTCTTGTATGTTTGGAGCAGGTACATTTAGGATTGTTAGATCTTCTTGGTGAGTTGACCCTTTTGTCATTTAAATTATATCCTTCATCTTTGGTAGTTCCCTTGTCTCTAAAGTCTATTTTGTCTGATGCTATTAACGTAGCCTTTCCAGCTTTCTGCTAATTAATATTTGCGTGTTATATTTTTCTTTCTTTCTTTCTTTTTTTGAGATGCAGTCTCACTCTTGCTCAGGCTGGAGTGCAATGATGCGGTCTTGACTCACTACAACCTCCGCCTCCCAGTTTCAAGCAATTCTCCTGCCTCTGCCCCCCGAGTAGCTAGGATTACAGGCACATGCCACCATATCCGGTTAATTTTTGCATTTTTAGTAGAGACAGAGTTTCACCATGTTGGCCAGGCTGGTCTTGAACTCTTGACCTCATGATCCTCCTACCTTGGCCTCCCAAAGTGCTGAGATAATAGGCGTGAGCCACCACGCCGAGACTCTGCATGTTATATTTTTTCTATCTTTTTGCTTTAAACCTATCTATATTATTTGAAATGAATTTCCTGTAGATAGCTGCCTGATTTTTTTTTAATGCTTATTCATATTTTCAGTTTTAATTGTAATATATATGTGAAATACACTTATCGGAGACACTTTTTTTCCTGGTTTAATTACTTTTTTTTTTTTTTAAATTTTTATTTATTTATTTATTTATTTATTTTAAAGATGGGGTTTCACCATGATGGCCAGGCTGGTCTTGAACTCCTGACCTCAGGTGATCCACCCACCTCGGCCTCCCAAAGTGCTAGGATTACAGGCGTGCGCCACCGCGCCCAGCCTCCTGGTTTAATTACTAATTTAATATTTATTTGGTGCTAGAATAGGATGCTGCTTTGCACAATATTTGATAAAGTTCTCTTTACTAGACTTTTTGACCCTGTGGGCTTTGTAAACTGATTTGCTGGATTACATGAACATCGTGACACGAGCCATCTTCATTTCAGAGTTTGACCAGTATGAGTTCAAATCAAATAACTTGTATCTTATGGGCCTCTGTGATGTTTATTTTGTTGTTACTTTAGAAGTAAGTTTTAGCTGGACTAAGTGGCTTACATCTGTAATCTCAGTACTTTGGGAGGCTAGAGATAAATATATAAATCCCAGAACCACCTAAAAGTCTGTAACTTGACCAAATTCTAGATAATATTGGGTCTAATCAATTATAAAATTTATTTTAATGGAATTAGCAGCTGGATGCGGTGGTTGACAACTGTAATTCTAACTTCGTAAGGCCAAGGCAGGAGAATCGCTTAATCCTGGGATTTTGAGACCAGCCTGTGCAACATAGTGAGACACTGTTTTTTTCAGATGGAGTTTCGCTTTTGTTGCCCAGATTGGAGTACAATGGCCTGATCTTGGCTTATTGCAACCTCCACCTCCCACGTTCAAGCGATTCTCCTGTCTCAGCCTCCCAAGTAGCTACAGGCAAGTGCTACCACACCTGGATAACTTTGCATGTTTAGTAGAGATTGGGTTTCACCATGTTGGTCAGGCTGGTCTTGAACTACTGATCTTAGGTGATCTGCCTGCCTTGGTCTCCCAAAGTGTTGAGATTATAGGCGTGAGCCACTGCGCCCAACCATTGAGACAGTCTTGACAAAAAAAAAAAAAAAAAGAAATGAGCCAGGTGTGGTAGTGTGCACCCATAGTTCTAGTTACTCAGAAGGCTAGTATGAGAGGATCATTTGAGCCTGGGAGGTCAAGACTGCAGTGAGCTATGATTATGCCACTGCACTCCTGCCTGAGTGACAGAACAAGAGCCTGTCTCAAAAAAGAAATGTTTTAATTTCTAAACTACCTTGGAGTAATTTCAGTGTTTGTGGTATAGAATTGCTGTTTGTTGTTTTCCTGAGGAAATTGACTTTTTCCCTTACATACATTAATAGATCGTGATGTCAAGTAAAGAATATTTTTCTCTTGGCTATTTTGAGCACAATATTAGATACAGCTTGAAACTGAGTGAGAGGTTGTAGAATGTAATTCCTATGGCCCAGGACTTTAAAAAGTAACCTTTTTATTTTAGAATAATAATTTTAGATTTACAGAAAAGTCACCAAGAAACTACACTAGTCCCCCCTTACCTGTGGGGGATACATCCCAAGACCCCCACTGGGGATGCCTGAAACTGCAAATATTACTAAACTCTAATACATACTCTTTTTTTCCCATATATAATACCTTTACCATAGGTAAAGTTTAATTTGTAAATTAGGCACAGTAGTAGATTAACAACAATAATAATAAATAGGACAATTGTAACAATACATACACTGTAATAAAAGTTATGTGAATGTGGTTTCTGTCTCTCTCAAAATACCTTTTTACACTGTACTCACCTGTTTTTGAACCACAGTTGATCACAGGTAACCCACACCACTGAGAAGTGGAATTGTGAATGAGGGCGTACTGTTGTGTAAAGAGTTTGCAAGTTCCCTTTAGCCAATTTTCCTTAATATGGATATTCTAGAGAACGTTGGTATATTTGTCAAAACTAAGAAATTAGCATTGGTACAATGTTAATAACTATAGATTATTTGGATTTTTAAAATGTCCTATTTCTGTTCTAGTATCGAATCCAGTACACCACAGTGCATTTAGCAGCTCAGAATTTTAATTCTAATTCTTTTTAGTTTTCTCATCTATGAAATGGTGAAGCTTTTTATTTTCTTCAAAGGATTCTTGAAAAGTTAATATTCAGATTTATAGTATGGTAGTAATTTCACGTTCATGCTAAAATTCAGTAAAATTAACTGTTTAATAGTGTACTGCAAGGCCTGGCACTGGGTCTCATGCCTGTAATCCCAGCACTTTGGGAGGCCAAGGTGGGTGGATCTCTTGAGGCCAGGAGTTCAAAACCAGTCTGGCCAACATGGTGAAACCCTGTCTTTACTAAAATACAAAAATTAGCTGGGTGTGGTGGTGCATGCCTGTAATCTTAGCTACTGGGAAGGCTGAGACAGGAGAATCAGTTGTACTGGAGAGGAGGTTGTAGTTAGCCAAGATCGCGCCACTGTATTCCAACATGGTCGACAGTGAGACTATCTCAAACAAAAAAAAAAAAGAAAAGAAAAAATATTGTACTACAATCCAATTACTTTTCCTGAAAATCCTTCGTAATTATTTCACTTAGGTGAAAGTAGCCCACTAAGGCAAATATCGTCTACGAGTTTCTTGTTAAGAGTCTAGGCTGGGCACGGTGGCTCACGCCTGTAATCCCAGCACTTCAGGAGGCTGAGGTGGGCGGATCACTTGAAGGCAAAAGTTTGAGACCAGCCTGTCCAACATGGCAAAACCCTGTCTCTACTAAAAATACAAAAATTAGCTGGGCGTGGTGGCGTGCACCTGTAATTCCAGCTATTCAGGAGGCTGAGGCAGAATTACTTGAACCTAGGAGGTAAAGGTTGCATGAGCTGTGATTGTGCCACTGCACTCCGGCCTGGGTGACACAGCAAGACTCTATCTCAAACAAACACACAAAAAAATAGGAAAACAGCTGTAGCTATTGTTAATATTATTATTTTTTTTTTTTTTTTGAAAGAAAGAAAAAGAAAAGGAGAAAGAGCAAAAGAAAGAAAAAAATGAAAGAGAAAGGAAGAGAGAGAAAGAGGGAGAGAGAACGGATTCTTGTTTATTGCTCAGGCTAGAAAGCAGTCTAAAAATGGGTATTAAAAACCTCTTTTATGCCAATAATTGTGCTTAACAATGGAGACAGGAAGGAATAGGGGATGAAAATAACAAGCAGCCAACCAATATTTTATTTAAACCTGTGAAATGCTATGCAATTGCTG
>CAUYQU010093863.1:0-47621 GCA_963574635.1 Cheracebus regulus | reverse complement strand
TGGAAACTTGTGGCACTTTTTGGCCTGGGAATCTCCTGGTCTGTGGACAGTTATAACACATTTGGAAATTCAGTGATCACTCATCCTCTGTGTTGTTCTCACTGGGGACTGCACTCTAGAGCTGTTCCTATTTGGCCATCTTGGATCCCCAGAATAACATTTTTAGATGACAAAGTGACTGCTACACTAGACTCATACACAATTAGAACATTATTTATCTCTCAGAGTGAAAGGAAATAATTTGCAGATATTCAAAAATTTTCAGAATATATCTGTTTAATAAAAATATTGTTTAAAGAGTTCTAATGAGGCAAGAAATAGACCAGACAGTGAGTTGTAGGAAAAAATGAGGTGGTGAGCAATGAATCAATTTCTCTCTCACTCTTTACTTCCATGTAAGGATATATGTAAATGAATAATTGTAGTCTGGTAATGAATAAAAAAATTTTTAAAGGACTCTTAAACTAATATAGGCATACTCTATAGGAAACTTGATAATCAGTTATCATTAATATTTCTAAGTTATCTTAAGAAATATAGGTATTCAGAAGTAGTAGACAAGGAAGAAATGTAAAAGCTTTCTAAACTTTTTATTCAGGGAGTAAGATAAAGCTTAGCATAGTAAAATTAAAATGTGTATCCTAATACAAAATGTTTATCCTAACACAGTTGGAAATAAGTCAAGAGGAATATGGAATGTAAATAAAGAAGATTATTGGTATTTTTTTTATAATAGTGAAATCTTAGATTCATAGAGATGGATATTTACATTTCAGGAAATAGAGAGTAATAGTGGTTTCAGAAAATGCAAATTTTCCATAATGTAAAATGTAAAATTGTGAATAAAAGCCTACTACAATTGAATTAAATTGGAAAAGTAAATAAAAAGAAAAGCTTACATAGTAAACATAGAGTAAAATGGAATAAAAGCAAGTATGTCACTTGTTACAGCAAATGTGTGGTGAGTCTCATTAAAATACAGAGCAATGCAGAAAAGACATTTTTGATAGATGCTTTTAGACAAATGAGTATTCATCAATAAATAAATAAAATTAGATGCTTACTACCTATGGAACAAATATGCTAACTTTAGATAGTTTGTAGACTTATATGTTAAAGGGAAGATTACAATGCTTTCAGAAGATTACATAAGAAAATATCATTATGACCTAGTGGTAGGTCAAGATTTACAAAAATAAATATTATCATTCTTCTTATTTTGCAAAAGAATAGCATATAAAAATTAACCATAGGGTGAAATATTCACACCTTAAGGAAAGTGGAAAAAGGCATAAAGAGATATTTGCAACATATATAACTGGCAAAAAGCTTGTACCAAGAACATATGAAGACATCTGAAAACGTGATAAGAGTAAGATAGGAAACTAAATAGACTATTAAGTAGAAGATTTGTACCATTAAATAGGAAATTCAGATAGCCAATAAACATTTAAAAATACAGAATCTTATTAGTAATCAGAAAAAAATAAATGAAACTACTATGCCTGAAAAATAGACAAAAATAGAAAAGTCTGACAAGACTACATATTATCAAAGATGTGGATAAAAATATAGTCTTATTTCAGTTTGTAGTAGTGTGATTTTATTTATGCTGGATGATGGTTTGTCATTATCTAGTAAAGCTGAAGATGTGCATGATCTATGATTCAGTCATGCCACTCCTGGTATATATCCTTAAGCACTAGGATACAACAAGAATGTTTAGAATGGCATTGTTCACAATGACCACAACCTAAAAAAAAGAAAGAAAATGTTCAACAGGAATGTAGATAAATAAATTGTGTTTTTATAAAAGAGAACTCTATATAATAATGAGAGTAAACAAAGGAGTTGCATGCAAGAACATGGACAAATTTTGCAAACAAATTTTTTTCAAATTTTTGAAAAAAAGGAACAAGACATAATGGATATGGTATGGATTAAAAATCAGGTGTGCTTTTCAGACTTAAGGATGGAAACAGTACTGTGCCTTGGATAACACATTATCTCTCAAATTTTCCTATATTCTTATCAAATGATTGTAAACAATCTGTAGTGAACGATTCTGAAATTTTATGGTTCATATGTATCACCTCTTTCTGCTGGCTTCCTATCAGATTCAATGATCAAAATTATGGTACATTTAGTTTGGAAATACTGTTGTCGATGATTATATTTTCCAAAGATAGACACAAAAATATTTTTCAACTCATGCTCTTCCTGCAATGCTACATATATCCTATAGATAGGTGACATTTATGTTTTCTCCTTTGAAACTGGTTGGGCTGTGACAACTATGTGATGCTATTTGAGCTCTGAAGGTAGATCAGAAAAGGTGACACCACTTCTTCTTCATTCTCTTGGGACTTTGACTCTTGGAATTCTGTCACTGTGTATGAGAAAGCCTAATCAGCAGTACTCAATGATTGTTTCTAGGTGGTTGTATGTACGTACGAGGTCCCAGTACATGACCAGCAAAATCCAGATGTGAGTGAGTTAGCATTCAGATTCCAGCTCTCAGCTACTGAGTCATCTCTAGTCACTAAATCTTCCATCCGAAGTCTCAGGCATCATGGAGTAGAAACTATCTGTCCCTACAATACCCTTTGTGAATTTCCCAATTTATCAAAAAATAGGTATTTTTTCCCACTGCTGTGTATTCTAATGGGACCCATCTCACATTTGCTGTAACAGCTGTTATACTTTGGTTTATTCCTTCCTTTTTACTCTCTGTTCAGTATATAAGTCTATGAGTATGATAAAATAATGATTGTTTTCTGTCATGAAGTTTGAGGTCATTTGTTATCTCAGAAATACTGAGAGAGATTTGGATACCAGAATTTGGGTGCTGCCATAACAAAAACCTAAGTAGTTATCATTGATTTTGAGACTGGGAAGCAGCAAAAGCCAAAATAACTTGAAAAAGAGAGTTCACAAAGACAATAGAGTTTTGAGGGGGCTATCAGTGAAGGCCTGAGGGAAAGTAAGTAACATTTTATTGGTAGCTGGAGGAAATGGGACCCTTGTTACTTAAGAGTGGAAAGTTTAACAACACTATCACCTGTGGCAATGGGGAAAATGAGATAATGCACACCTAATGAATTTGATGATCTAGCTGAGATGGTTTCTAGGAAAACTGTTGAAAGTGTCATTGGGCTTTCTCTCACTGCCTTGAGAAATGTGAAGGAAGAAAAATGAGCTTTTAAAAAAAAAGTAAGTCTTAATGAGCCAGGGTTTGTATAGTTCAAAACTATAACTGTATGTCATTTCCAGCTTCTCCAAAAATCAAGCAATTCAGAGTTTAAGAAATGGGTTCTAGTTAAAGATCAGAATTAAGGTAGGGCTGCGGGATTATCTGTTAAGACCTCAAAATGCTGCAAGGAGATAGCCTATAGAAACTTTCAAACAGACAGATCCTCTGAATAGGATGCCTTGAAGATCCTCTCCAATAGGGTTTCTGAAAATTTTAAAGGCATTGTCTGAGAGAGGTCTTATGGTATGCTAAGGTGGAGAAGAATTTACCTCAAAGAGATTATTTTTTATTATGGCTTTTGTCTGATGACATGACTTACATATTCACTAAATTGACATACAGTAAATCCACAACAGTTCTTTCCTTCCTTCCTTCCTTCTTTTTCTTTCTTTTCTTTCTTTCTCTCTTTCTTTTTTCCTTTTATCTCCTTCCTTCCTTCTTGCATCATTTTAGAGAAAAAGTACAAACTGAAAAAAAAAAGACCTTTGGAACGTCATGTTTCAATTTCTACCAGTCAGGCTGAGGAAACTTCTCAGTTAGAAACATAGGTGATTTATTACATAAAAGGAGTATGATTCAGAGGCAGAACAAAGAGCCCCAGATGAAGCCTAATAGGAAGAAGCACCATGTGATTTCAGAATTTCTGTGGAGTGGTAACTGTTGTGTGCCTCTTGTTTTTCCCTTTTTTGAACAGAAGTTTCTGTAACAGTTATCCTATACTTGTTCCTCCATTGCATGTTGATGCAAGAGTGGCAGATAACATGTCTTTTTAAATCACTGGTTTTCAAATAAAAAACAACAATACTTGCTGAGGAACAATACTGGAAGAGTCTAATCCATATGTGGACCTTATCAAGATGATAAAATCCTAGGCTTTGAGCTAATGCAGTAATGGGATAACTTGAGGATCTTGGAGAGAGAGGATGTGTATGTTTTGCATGTGGGAAAGATATTAATTGTTGTGATTGGTGGAGGGATTATGGCAGATTGTATTTTCAAATGATGGCTGCATTAAATCACACATGATATTCTTAGAACATAACTCTGATGCTCCTTCCATTGAGAGATATTGCTTCTCCTTGATTCTAGGTTGGCTTGCCATTGTGGCTGAAGCGGTGCTCTTAAGGTAAGGTAATAAAAAGCAATATAGCTTCTACCTACTTCTTTTGGGACATTTACTTTTAGAACCCAGCCGACATGCTTTGAGGGAGCCTAGGTAATCGTATAAAGAGATTATGTGTAAGTGTTCTGGCAAAAAGGACCAGTTAATGTCCCTGCAGATAACCAGTGTAAATAATCACAAATGTGAATGAATGGGTCTGAGATATTTCAGATTCCAGTTTTCAAGTCACCCCTATACTCTGAGTCTTTTCAATTCAGGCCTCATATATTATAAAGTAGGGGTTACTCTGTTATTCATTTGTCCTTTTTTGATTTCTGACCCACAGAATTCATGAACATAACAAAATGGCAATTGTTCTATATTGCTAAGTGTAGACTGGTTTGCTATCATTGCAAAAATGAAAACTGGAACAAGTAAAAACAACTAGACTATCTGAGGTTTTCCATAAAAGCCAGTATTTCAGTTAACTCTAGGGCTTAGGAAAATTAATATGATCAGAAAATATACATGAGGACTCTAGTATGCTGCCAATTTTATATATCTTGACCTAGATATGATCCTTAATTTATAGTTCTATATTATGCTCTAGAGTTATATTTTATGTACTGTTCTATTTTTGTGTTTTACCCCTTAAAATATTAAATAAACAAACAATTTAAATAAAATTCAGAATAGAATATCAAATCTATTAATTTGGATTACAGTATGTTCATATCTATATTATTTTCTTTGAAATGTTAAGTATTGTGTCTGAAAATGCTCTTATATATGGTTTTTTTAACATGTAAGTATATTTTGTTTCTTTATAAACACTCTAAGAATAATTCATAAGTTTCTATTTTTAATTGCTTAATTATATGAAATTGTTTCACGGTCTTTTAAGAGATTTTCCTCATTGATAACTGCATGTGTGCTTTATTTGAACCATGAACTTTAGGCAGAACATAAGTGCCTTTCTGATAGAAATATGTAAATACCTAGCACTTTTAATTGTTAATGACAAATATTTCTTTTTAATTTTACATTTTAATTTTTGTGGCTGTGTAGTAGGTATGTATATTTTGGAATATTTTGATACTTGCATACATTCTGTAATAATCGCATCAAGGGAAATGAGGTATCTATCACCTCAAACATTTAGGCTTTGTGTTATACTTTTAAAGTGTCATTTCATCAAACCAATCAGTGTAAACCAATGAAAAGAATACAATAACTTTGTTATTAATCTTGCTGTTTAGCACAGTTACAATTATATTAGTTACCAAATGATATGACAGCATCTTAATTTATAAAGACAACAACAGTAACAACAAAAAGCAGTGTGGCTATCTCAGTACTGAATTGGTAAAATGAAGTTCTGAGAACATAAGAACCAAGACAGTATGACTGGAAGCAGGGAGAATTAGATGGCAATTTTAAGAATCTAAGCGAATAAAGAAGGAAATATATTCTGTGTCAGAGGGCAGCGAGTGTCATAGAGAAAAATGAAGCAGGGTTGTTGGGGGATGTTAAGGTTGGCATTTCTGTTTCATGTTGGATAATCAGGGAAGACTTCCAAAAAATCTCAGTAATATCATTCTTTTGTGACAATTTACAGGGCTACAGATTTGTAATTTGTGCATTTTTCTGTGTGTTGTGCTTCAAAAATATTTCAAAAATTCAGTCATCATCAAAAATGTTTCAACTATTCAACAGTTTTATTCATTTAAAACATTTTCTTAACATGTAAAATTTATGACTTTGAATTATTTTTATGGTTTATGCTGATCTTGTGGACTGTTAGAGACATTATATGAAGTAATATATCTAGTTTTATTATTTATGACTGAGAAAAGAGGGATTACTGAGAACTTTGCAAACTATTAAATCTTCTTGCAAATGGTATATAATACTAAAGAAAGTGGAGTTTCAGTCAAAATTTTGAACATTTTTTTGATGTTTTTATTGATACTGTCTCCAAATAAAAGTTCCTCTGGATGATGCGATAATTAGGTAAGTCATTTTAATTATTTTAAGATTATGTTTTCTCAGTAAATTTTATATTTACTTCTAGTCAATACATAAATATCAAGGAGAATATTAAATAGTATGTCTGAGGATTTAGAAACTGTAAATTGGAAGAGTATTTATGACAGCCAAATTGGCAGCTCTTGTGTTCTAGCTGTAGAAATGGTTTGGAAATTGTATCAGATCTTAGATATTCACCTTAATGGAAGTATAAAATGGAAATCATTAAATATTTGAAAATACCTTTTTAGCAAAGTTTGGTTTTTCTAAATAATATATTTGATGGTGATGCCAGTATTCCCTTTCTCTTCATAAAAGATGTATCAGTAATAAAGCCGATAGATTAATTCGATAAACAGTTTAAGTAATTAAATGTATAAAACAAAACAAAGAATTCACAAAAGGTAAGTGAAATTAGAAGTGAAGAAACATAATATACTCCTTGAAACAAAACAAAGTAATATTTCCAAAGGTTTAGATTGCCTAACAAGTTATATGAAAATGTGCTTGTAAGATGATAAACATGAAAGACAAAATAAAGTTTTTCATTCCTTTCTACTTATTGAGTCCTGAAAATTGTCACATTGATATGTTCAAGGCACTATGAATTAGCAATACAAAAATAGTAATAAAATCAAGATAGCAAAATTACGCTCTAGTAAATACTTAACAAAATCTAATAAATTTCCTCATTCAGTAAAAAGTAGAGAGAGTAAATGTGTTTTTAATTTGTTATTTTAAATTGTTGTGGACACATAACAAATTGTATGCTTGTATCAAAATATCACATGTGCCCTAATTTGGGGGTACATGTAGTATTTTGATACAAGCATACAATTTGTTATAATCACATTAGGATAATTGGGATATCTGTCACCTCAAGTATTGATCATTTGTTTATGTTAGGAACTTTCCAATTCCACTCATTCAGTTATTTTAAAATATAACAATAAGTGAATGTTAACTATAATCTCCCTATTATGCTTCCAAACACTAGATCTTATTTCTTCTATCTAACCCTTTAACTGCCACCATTTTATACCTCTCTCCCTACAACTCTTTCCAGCGTTTGGTAACAATCATTTTACTCTCCCTCTAAGTTCGATTTTTTTTAAGCTCCCTCTTATTAGCAAGAATGTGCAATATTTGTCTTTTTCTACCTGGCTTATTTTAATTAACATTATGATCTTCAGTTTTATCCATGTTGCAAATGACAGTATTTCATTATTTTTTTTTATGGCTGAATTATATTCCACTGTGTAGCTATGCCACATTTTTCTTATCCATTTATCTACTGATGGACATAGGTTGCTTCCATATCTTGGCTATTGTGAATAGTATTGCAATAAACATGAAAGCAAAGATACCTCTTTGATATATCGACTTCCTTTCTTTTGAATATATATCAAGCTGTAAGATTGCTGGATGATTAGGTAGTTCTATTTCTAGTTTTTTGAGGAGCCCTCATACTGTTTTTCATACTCTATTAAATTACTTTCCTACCAACAGTGTATGAGGGTTCCCCTTTCTCCATATCCTCATCAGCATCTGTTATTGCCTCTCTTTTGGATAAAAGCCATTCTGGAGTGAGATGATGTCTCACTGTAGTCCCAATTTGCATTTCTCTGATGATTAGTAATGTTAAGCATTTTTTCACACATCTGTTGGCAATTTGTATGTCTTTTTTTGAGAAATGTCTATTCAGATTTTGCCCTTTTTTGATCAGATTATTTTTTCCTATTATTTAAGCTTCTTATATGTTCTGGTTATTAATATCTTGTCATATGGCTGGTTTTGCAAATATTTTCTCCCGTTGTGTGAGTTGTCTCTTCACTTTGTTGATTGTTTCCTTTGCTGTGCAGAAGTGTTTTACCTTGATGTGAATCCCTTTTATCCATTTTTGCTTTTGTCGCCTGTGATTTCGAGGTCGTACTCAAGAAATCCCTTTCCAGACCAGTGTCCTGGAGTGTTTCCCCAATGTTGTTGTCTTCTAGGAGTTTCATAGTTTCAAGACTTAGATGTAAGTCTTTAATTCATTTTTGTTTTTTCAGTATGGCAAGACATAGGGGTCTAGTTTCCTTCTTCTGCATATGAATATTCAGGTTTTCTAGCACCATTTATTGAAAAGACTGTCCTTTCTCCAGTGTATGTTCTTGTCACCTTTGTTGGAAATGAGTTGACTTTAGATGTGTGGATTTACTTCTGGGTTCTCTATTCTGCTCCAATCATCTGTGTGTCAGTTTTCATGCTGGTGTCACACTGTTTTGGTTACTATAGTTTGAGACTGAATATATTAAACTCTCTGGTAATATTAAAAGACCATAAAAATATTTTGAATGTAACTATTGTTCAAGAGATATTCAGAGAGAATTCAGCAGTATCAACAATGTTATCTTTGTTGAGGGACTTTTTAACTTGTTGAGGTTACATCTTTAATGGAGGTATTCATTAAAAATACAAATGTGGTTCTCTCTGTCAAAATCTGTCAAAATGTGACACAGAAAAAGGCAAGCATTTATCTAACAGCTGAATTAATCAAAAAACACCACCATCAATTTCTAAAATTAACTATTTTGAAATTACAAGAATGATCTAATAGATAATTATTCCTACAACTTGTTTTATTTAGTATTTGACTTGGAGAATAAATTTCAGTGTTTTAAACTTAGAATTTTCTATATCTCTTCCAGTTATTAAATATTTCTAATACTAATTTTCTATATCTCTTCCAGTTATTAAATATTTCTAATACCACACAACTTATCACCTTCTAAGTTAACACATATTGTCTTTATTTGTTGTATATTATTGTGGTTTTCCTTAAATTAGAATGTAAGCTCCTTAGAGTCAGACACTTCTGTCTGTTGCTCTCTCTGCTTTTTCAGGAGTACTCATAGAAGTATCTAGTACATCACAGATGTTTCATTTCATCTTTTTAAAAGAGAACATACATTTTAACATGTTAATATAACTAACATATATAGTCACATACTTAGCTATAAAACAGATTTAATTTTTTCAAAGGTAGAAAAAGCATTCTCTGATAGAAAGCCAACATACTAGAAATAAATAATAAAGTAACAGAAGTACTTGTAACCTTTAGAAGATGGTATAAATAAAAACCCAATTACTTAATTCTTATAAAAAAGAAGACAAAATGTGAATACTTCAAACTAAACCCATGGGAGAGAGCTAAAGCAATTAACAGAAAAAAATGCATAATTTTATTTATTTTATTATCATTTTTATTTTTTGAGACAGGGCCTCTGTCTGTCACCCAGGCTGGAGCACAGTTGTGTGATCTCAGCTCAATGCAGCCTGGACCTCAGGGGCTCAATCAGTCTGCTGCCTCAGCCTCTTGAGTAGCTGGGAATACAGATGCAAGCTGCTACACCCAGCTACTTTTTTTTCTTTTGGTAGAAATGGGTTTTGCCATGTTTTCCAGGCTGGTCTTGAACTCCTGGGCTCAAGCAATTCATCTGCCTTGGCCTCCCAAAATACTGGGGTTGGGTTATGAGTCACAACACCTGGTCAAAAATGCATATTTTTAATATCTTCATTTATTAAAGAATAAAAAGACTAAAATCAAGAAATCTAATGTGTATAACACTAATTTAGAAGATAAGCAATTAAAATTTATCTAAAATATAAGTAGCATAATCAGTAACTTTTCAAATTAACAGAATTAAAAATAAATAAATATATTAGAAAAATGAATTCCAAAGTTGTCATTTGAGAAGGCCAATAAAATACATGACGCTTAAGCAAAACAGAGAAAAAAAAAGTTGAAATTAGAAATGAGAAAAAAATATATACAGTTGACCCTTGAACAGTGTGGGGGTTGAGGCACCAAAATCTTTCACACTTAAAAATCCATGTGTAACTTTTGACACCTCAAAAACCTTAACTACTAATACCTTACTATTGACCAGGAGCCTTACTGATAAGATAAACCTTGATTAACAAGATAAATATCGATTAACACATAGTCTGTATATGTATTATATACTATATACTAACAATCAAGTAAGCTACAGAAAATCATAAGGAAGAGAAAATACATTTTTACTACTGTACTATTTTAGTCAGTATCATAAGTTTATGTCGTCTGTTTACATGAATCCTCTATCTGAAGTGGACACCAACTGCAGCGGCAGACCATACTCTATGGTATGTATGAAGCAAATCGACTTTCATTGTATTTCGCGACTTTTCTCTGCTTCTTAGGAGTTCTAACTTCAGTAGTGTCTCTTTGTTGAGTCCCATGGTGTTACTCAATGTTTACAGTATTGCACTAAACACAATGAAAAATTTACAAGAACTACAAGAGATCACTCTTCACTGTAATACATAATTTACTGGCAAGACAAGCTGATTACATGGAGATGATTAGCATCACATGGCATTTTAAGCAAATACTTAGGACATGAGCTCACTGCAATAGCAACAGGAGATAACTATGAAATTATTACAGTGGTACAGTATGTGTTGCAGTTAATTTTATGCAGTTACAATTTAATACTGCATATTTACATTTGTTTACATTTCTCTGAACTGCAAATGGTGCCTTGTATGGTTTGTGAATGATCTTGTCTGTGTTTTGATAAATTTAAACTTTTAATAATAGATTTGTATATCTGTCATGGTAGTAAATGATAAAAAAGATTAGTATCTACGTGTGTCATATACATTTGTGACATACGTCACTTGTCCTTAATTTTTTCAATATTTCTAGGCTACTGTGTTTCATCTGTGTTTTCAAATTGTCACAAATCTTTAAAAGCTCCTTAAATGTATTTATTTTTTTCAAAGTCTGCCTATAAGTGGACCTGCACAATTCATATCCGTGCTGTTCAAGGGTCAACTGTATATCCAGAGATATATTTCCTAATGAAATTGGAGCAAACCCATATAAGAATATTATGTGCAATTCTTTGACAAAAAAACCTTAAAATCGAGAAGATGCAGATAATATTATAACAATTGTTATGACAGTTAATTTTGCATGTTAACTTGACTGAGTTGCCAGCTGCAGTTGGCAGCCACTTCAGACAGATGATTCATTTTGTAAATAGATCACATGAACTTAGGGTATTGATTAATACAGTATAGTACTAAAAATATATTTTCTTTTCCTTGTGGTTTCTTAATAACCTTTTTTCTCTGGCTTACTTTATTATTAGTAGACAGCATATAATACATATAACATACAAATGTGAATTAATCAGTGTTTATGTTATCAGTAAGGATTTTGGTTAATAGGAGGGTATTAGTAGTTAAGTTTTTAAGCAAATAGCTGATAAAGCATTATTCTCGGGTTTGTCTATGAAGATCTTTCCAGAAAACATTGGCATTTGAGTCTAGGCAGAGACCGAGTAAAGATCTGCCCTCACCAATGCGGGTGGGTCTTATCCAATCTGGTGAGGGCTTGAATAGAACAAAAAGGTGGAGGAAAGGTGAATTTGCTCTCTTAAGTTGGGACGTACATTTTCTCCTGCTCTTGGACTTTGGTGATCCTGTTTTTCTGGCCATTGGATTTGGATGGGGACTTTACATTATTGGCTCCCCTAGTCCCCAGGCCTTTCAGTTTGGACTGAAGCTACAACACAGGCTTTCCTGGACCCCCAACTTGTAGCCAGCAGATCTGGGACTTCTCAGTCTCAATAATTATTCATATACTTTTAAATTAAGATATTTATATATATAAAGATATACATATATATCCATATCTACATATCTTTAGATATTTTTATATCTAAAGATATATGTATCTATATATGTAAGATATGTAGAGATAAAAACTATATATCTTACATATCTATATATTTTTTATCTCTCTATATAAAGATATAGGTGCCTGTATATGTAAGTTATCTAGACATAAAAAACCTATGTATCTTACATATATACATATATCTTTAGATATAAAAATATCTGTAGAAATACATAAATAAATAATAAAATGCATAAAATAAATAAATTTGCTTTTTATCTATAATAAATATATAAACAAAAATATATTAATATAGAAATATATATAAAGATCTTGCGTATGAAGATCTTTATATATATTCATATGCAAACATGTATATATGTATATATTCCTATTAGTTTTGTTTTTTTTGGGATACTTCTGACTCCAATACATATTAAAAATGGTCTAGCTAGGCATAGTGGCTCATGTCTGTAATCCCAGCTACTGGAGAGGCTAAGGTGGGATGATCTCTTGAAGTCAAGAGTTTGAGACCATCCTGGACAACATAGCAAGACCCTATTCCCTTAAAAATAAAAAATGGAAAATTAGTTGCGCTGTAGTCCCAGCTACTCAGGAAGCTAAGGCTGGAGGATCATTTGAACCCAGGAGTTCAAGGCTACAGTAAACTATGATTGCAAAATTAAGCTCTTAGAATGGTGTTTGATCTATCACTAAAGGTTAGAAAAGTAAAATTACAGATGTGAACTTTGAGTCATAGCCATCTAATTGCTATCCGAGAGAGTAGAAACCTTATACCAAGACAAGACCTGCTCTATTATGAGGTGCCTACAACATGTTGGCATATAGTTAAACTTCTGATTCTGTGTACAATTATCCCTTAGTATCATGGAGGAATGGTTCCAGGAACTCTCATGGATACCAAAATCCACAGATGCTTAAGTCCCTTATATACAATGGCATTGTACTGGCATGTAAACTATGCTTATCTTCCTGTATATTATAAATCATTTCTAGATGATTTCTAATACCTAATACAATGTAAATCCTATGAAAATTGTTTTACAGTATTTTTTTAAAGTTACATTACCTTTATTGTTGTATTTTTGTTGTTGTTGTTTCACCAAACATCTGCAGTTGATTGCATCTGTGGACACAGATTTAGAGGACCAACTGTAATTCTTCATGTCTTTAATTCCATATTTTAAATAACACGATCAATGTCTGTCTTCTCTTGAAAGTTTGTCAGAAGGGACAAAAAGTGATGGGATTTCTATTTTTAGTATTCAATTCTCTGATTATTATATCTTGTTATAGATTAGAACATTAAAAGTTTGTTTTTTTCCCCATTTTATTCACTTGTATATTGGACTCTACCACTGAGAAATGGGCCTGTCCTCCTTGTGTTGAGCCTGCAAAGCTAAGGTCCAGACTATGATACACAGTAAGTTAAACACATTAAAATGATAAGGGGACTGTGATGGGATTTCTTGGCACTTAGGGCCACTCTCTTTGCCACAAACACCAATGACCAATCTCAACTGAAATCTGCATGTGTATAGCAAAACTTGTCAGCAGACTTCAAAATGCAGTAGTCATCCCTTATCCTCACAGAATACATTTCAAAACCCTAATGGATGCCTGAAGCCACTGAACCCTACATATACTATGTTTTTGGATCTGAAAACCAAGTTGACTAAGGGACTGATGGTCAGGAGTATATGCAGCATGGATGCCCTGGACAGGTTTGATTCACATCTCAGGTGATATGGAGCAGGGCGGTGTGAAATTTCATTCATCACTCTATTCAGAACAGTATGTAACTTAAAACATAAAAACTGTTTATTTCTGGAGTGTTTCATTTAGTATTTTTGGTCTGAGGTTGACCAAGGGGAACTAACTAAAACCATAAAAAACAAAACCACTGATAAGGGAGGACTACTGTAATTTCTACTTAGGTATCTTTCTTATCATTGTATCAGAAAAGATATTTATAGTGGAATTTGATAAATAAGGAAACTGAGGTTCAGAGAAGCATAATAATTTGAGCAAAGTCATAAAATCAGCTGAAGAGCCAACAAAAACCCAGTCTTTCTAAATCCTGGCCATGTACTTTCTCCATTATTTTCCTCTAATTCTGTCAATACTTAACAATGAACCTATAACCATGTCATATCAAAGATCTGTGGCTTTCAAAATCTGTTCAGAAAATTAAATTATAATTGGTTTATAAAATTCATTTCATCATCAGTGCATTTTTGTTTATTTTTCTGATGATTAAATACAGTGGGATTCTCCAATGTATTTGTGTTTTAATTGCTTTGAGGCTCATTAGATACAGCATTTGTCACTGTTTTATGCAGCTCTGTTGAAAAATCATCATTTGAAATTTATATTAACAGATTGGTTGGGTGTCAGAAACATAGTATCATCAATGTTTACTTGGAGGTTAAAACAGATTTTTAAGTTATGTTACAAATGGATTCCCATTATACAGGACCAATGTTAAAATTATAATTTGACTATGCACATATTAGATATATTTATTGGATAAATGCATGCAGTATATCTCTTATAAGCCTAGAATTATCGCCTTAACACATCTCAAGCCAACAATTACTCCAAATGATATGTGAAACTCATAACTCCAAAATCTATACTTTACTTGGGTTCCTGAGTCCCATGTTCTGTTTCAAATCTTCAGGTGCATATTTTTTGTAAATTTCCTTTTTGTATTTTAAAATCTACCTAGGTTGAATCTGACACCATTCATAGTCTCCCTGTGCAAACCTGCTGCCTGCTTGTTCCCCAGCTCTCTTTCTGCTGCTTCTTAGGAACCTGGAGTCATCTTTACTTTCTTTGTCTCACAGCATCAAAGCTTTTCCCCGAAATGTCCCACCGACTTGACCTGTGAAATGTCTCTTGCATTGATTACATCTTTATAATACTTTAATCAAACACATATAGTGCTCAGTATATGCAAACAGTAACATATTTAATCTCGTAACTCTCCAGGGCCACAAAGCTATTTAACCTTGAGAAAGGATTCAAAACCAGGCACACTGGTCCTAAAGGGTCTTAGTGACTGCACTGTGTTGCCTCCCACTGCCTGCCCATTGTAGTTCTGCCAACATGATTCAGGTCTGTTAATAGCCCAAATGGTTTTTCTGCATCTAGTAACTCTCCTTTTCCAAACCACTCAAAAACTGGCAAAGGGGATAAAGGGAGGGAAGGGAAGCAAAAAAAATCTTTTTGCTCTTATTATTTTATCTTCCTCCCACTTAAAACATTAAAAAATTCTCATTACCTACCCCTCTCCTTCCTCCCCTCAAAATGCCCCCAATGTATGCCTTTCCTTTATAATGTGATCCCGACCTGCCATTGTCTCTTTCCTTCAGGTCGCCCTTTGACCAGTCTCACCTGATGAAGTGCTCTGTCCTGCCTTAGTGCCTTGTATCGGTGCTGTTCCCTGCTTTGGAATGCCTTTTCTACATCATACCAAATGTTCAATGCTGCTGGTTCCTCAAAATCAAGTTCTTCTTTTAAAGCCTTCCCCATAAACATCTTTTGAGTTTTAAATTAAGTGTTCTCTCTTCTTTGTGCTTCTTTAGCAGTGACTGGCATATTGTAGATTCTCTACAATGTGTAGCTATTAATAATCTAATTAAAACCTCTCCACTTCTCTCCTAAGTGATACCATGATGCGTTTTCTCTGTGATAATTGTGATGTGAAAAGTGATAGTGGTTCATGGCCTTTTCTATAGTAATATTAATCATCTGGACTTTAAAATATTTTATTTTACAAAGTAAATAAAACAGCACCTCTTTTATAGTACTGAATGTAAATCATTCTAGGGTATAGGGAATATGGAGCACATGAAACAGGAAAGAAAAATTCAAGATAGGTTATACAATACTTATGTATAGATATAGAATATTTCTCTATGGAATACCAGTGTTAGGTAGACTACCTACTCGAGTCAGCTTCTTTTACAGGTAAGGAACTTAAGTTCTTATGAGAGAAAGGAACTTGTTATGAATTAACAAACTGCTGTCTCTGATTCCAGGATATTTAATCAATACTATCAATATGCCTCATTGTCCATAAAATAAAATGTTAATTAGCCACTAAACATGAGGATAGAAACTTTGGAAAGATATCTATGGAAATGTGCAAAGAAGATGATTAATAAAATGTTCAATGTATTTGATTCCATGTACATAAGACTATCTATGCATATGCACAGATGTGTGTGAGGTTGTGCCTGAAAGAGAGAGAAAAAAAAGGTAGAGACAGAAGAGATATCTGTGCAGAAGAATGTTCATCTAAGTTCTAACAGTGTTCTTTGTTTGGGTAATAATTCTTTTTCTTCCTCATTTTTGGCATCATTTAAAACATTTATTACAAAAATACATTATGTTTATAATTAGAAAACACAAAATGGCTGAATTACTATTTGGAGAAGGATAGAAAATGACTTCCTTCAAATATTTACTTGGGAGATACAACACAGGTTGTATTAGAGGATCCCTGTCATTTTTTAAAGTGTCCATTTTAATGGTATTTTCAGGAAGGACTTTTTAACCGGTAGTAAGGATAGAACTGACTAGGTTCTCTTTTCCTTTTAAACTCAACCTTAGGTAAATTAACAAAGTTGCTGCAGTTCTGCTCCTGTTACAAAAAGAACACAATTTCCAAATAAAACATCTGTATTTTTTTTCCCTGTGGTGTTCCATATATCATAATACTTAAGAAGATTAAAAGTTTCCTAAGTGTTTCCTTTAACAATTTGTGTGACATGTTTATAAGCAATTTAAAAGGGACAAAAGGGACATTGGGACATTGGTGGACTGAAGGGTTATACTTTAAATAAATTCCATTTAAAGGTCACATTATACCTGTGGAGTCTTCCCAGAACCAGGAGCACTGTAACTTTTATCAGCATTCCTAGTTGTCTCACTGAGTATATTTTACTAAATCTCTCATAGTTCCTCATAACAAGGACATAAGGATTCTATTTAAACAAAATGTTTTAACATTCTGAGAGAAACACATTTTGTTTTTTCTCATAGGCATGTTCTTTGATTGTTTGTCCTGGTTCCCGTCAGTTGGTACACTTACGTCTGCCTAGTTTCAGCATCTGTCCCACCCACTGAAGAGCCCATGCCAATGTGCTAATCATAACTCCATGTAGTTTTAATTTGGGCAGCATCTGTCATTTCACACTGCTGAGGCAGTGCCATGTGGTGACAGGAGCATGGGCCTTGGAGCCAGATAAACTTGGGCTTGTGCCTTGGTGTTACCGATTACCAAGTGACCTTAGATAATATGCTTTGCTTATTTGAACCCCAACTTTCTCATGTGAGAAAGGGAATAATGATAAATCCTGGTTATTGTGAGGAATTAGGAAGTCAATGTATGTGTTTGTAAAATGTTTAGCAGTGACTGGTGTATTGTAGGTTCTCGACAATGTGTAGCTATTAATAATCTAATTAATACCTCTCCACTTCTTTCCTAAGTGATACCCCAATGCTTTTTCTCTATAATAATTGTGATGTGAAAACTGATAGGTGGTTCATGGTCTTTTCTATAGCAATATGAATCATCTGGACTTTAAAGAATTTTATTTTACAAAGCACCTCTGAATATAGTATGTTAACACAACAATCCCATGAGGTGTATAAGTATATATACATATATATACACACGTACACAAGGGCACACACAAATGTATAATATGCTCATTTAACAGATGAGACCAATGAGATAAAAAGATCAAACCTTAAAGTATGTTAGGTGGGAGAGGGGAGGTTAGTAATGGAACCTAGGTGTTCAGAAATGAGGAGGAATTGTCTGTATAACACAACCATGTTGCCCCCCATTTTGACTGCTAGTATGCAGTGATGGTCACAAGTCTTGCTTCAGGTCAGTCATATAAACACAACTACCTAGTCAATTAAAAATATTAATAAAGCTTGAGTCCTTACTGTATGTCAGACATACTGTTGGACATGTGTACAAATATCATATCATGTAATCTGAGTAGCAACTCTCTGAAGTAGGTATCATCTCTGTTTTACAGATAAGATCAGTTGACTTGTGAGTGGTTGCACCACCACTAAGGGTTGGATGCAAAAATGTTTGAAAAATATTGGATCAAATGACCTATAAATCCTAACAAGTTATCTGCTTTTAGGCTTCTTTTCCCTTAAGGCAAATTTTCCCAGTGTGGGAAAATTCCCTCATTGCTTATGTGGAATTCTAACTTTTGAAAATGAGTCATTTTCATAATTTTTGACAGTAAAAACCTAAGCAAATCAAGAGAGTACAAAACTAAACAGCACAGAGAATGATCAGTTTACAAGTGCTTCAATCATATGGATGAATTTCCCAAAGCTAATATTGAGTGACAGAAGCCAGATATAAATAGTATGAATTGTATTATTCCATTTATAGAGAGCACAGAAAAAGGCACATCCAATCAAGGATGTTAGAAGCAAGGAGAGTGGTTAGTCTTTGGGAGAGGCAGGCAGAAAGGAAGCGCAAGGGGCCCTTCTGTGTGCTGGTTTCATCTGTGTTCAGCTTACACTTCTGATAGGTACTCTTTTCTGTATTTATTATATTTAGTAGGAATTTGCTAGAAAACCACGTGCTTGATGCTTCATGAAATTGACACTAATTGGCTATTAACTTTTAAAAATACAGTTAGATATGTTTTAGTTTGGGGCCTCCCTCGGGCTGGCCTCTGAAAGAGCACAAACCCAGAAAGCAGAAAGGACAAACTCGTTTGGAAGCCTGGGGATACTGATAAGAAGAGAAGGCTCTAAAACACATATAGGGAATGTAAGCAGAAAGGATTTTTCTGCAGAGGCTTTGTGTTTAAAGTTTGTGAGGGAAGGAGTGGAGTGGTGCAGAGGAAAGTCAGCGTGCAGAGGAAAGTCAGCGTGCAGTGATCAGCCACCAGCAGAGCCAGGTGACAGAGCTGATCCTGCTGATTCTGGGCGTAGGCTAATAAAACTCAAATAAGCAGCATCACGGAGAATAAGAGGCGAAGGTTTGGATAAACTGGTTTCAAATTTTAACTATTCTATCAAGGAAAAGTTACCTGAACTCAATGAGCCACATTTACCTCTTTTCTCAAATGGGTATCGTAAGGCCAACATTGTGATATTGGAAAGATTAAATGAGGTAATTATGTCAAGTATATAGTAATAGCATAGTATTTGGCAGGTGGTAAATGCTGACTCTTCCCATCCCATCATCGCCACACTTTGGATTTAAAATAACGATTAAAGGTAAATGTTTGGGATCAAAAGGCAAGGGCTTTCCTTGTATCAGGAAGAACATAATGAAGTGCAGAGAGGTAGTGAGACACAGCCGGTGTGCTGAGGACAGGTAGAGTTAAGATTTAGAGTGGGTTAGGGTTATGGAGGTTCTCAAATGGCAAAGTTCAGATTCTGTTTTAGGCCTTGCTAAGCTGTTAAGCAGAGTTTCAGTTAATGCAGCCACCGAGGATGGATTAAGATTGGTGAACACGTAAAGATGGAGATAGCATCATGCAGTTTCTTATTTCACTCCAGCAATGAAGTTGAATCTGAGTGAGGCTTTAGTGTAAAATGAAAAATAGACCATCCCCCAAGCCGCTTTGACTTTATGGACCCAGGATCCCACTTGAGAGGAATCGTGTGGAAATTTGACATCTGCAGTATTAAATTCCCCATCTTTCAATCAGATTTATTGAGTATGAGCCACAGCTCAGCTGTCATGCTTTCCCAGTTCTGTTTGGATTAAAGCTATTCCACTCAAAAGATAAAAAAAATGCTACTGACAGTGAACTGCATGGAAAATCCTAACATAGATCCCTTATTGTCTCCCAGGTGCTGTTTCTGGCACAATTTTTCTGGGTCAGGCTCTTTATGAAGACATTCAACCTTCTCGTGGTAAAATAAAACCAAGAGTTTAAAACAGGGACCAAAAGAAATAGCATATTGCCATCTTCCACTGTGGTGAAATAAAGAGGCATAAGAGGGGAAAATGTTCCTTGTTTTTAGGAGAGGAAAACAGTACTTTTACAGTGAATAATACGTACAC
The DNA here is from genome assembly GCA_963574635.1 of Cheracebus regulus. NCBI lineage: Eukaryota > Metazoa > Chordata > Mammalia > Primates > Pitheciidae > Cheracebus > Cheracebus regulus. The sequence goes on along the minus strand of CAUYQU010093863.1, from coordinate 27,433 downwards.
ACATTTGTTGTTGTTGTTTAAGCAATCTGGTCCAAGTGAGCTTTTCTGATGTAGTCAGTATATATGTCCCTGGTGTTCTACTCTGGGAACACACCTTACTCTGTAGATGAAAAACATGTAAGCAATTGCTTCCCTTAGTGTGGGGTGAAATGAGACTGGCATTTGTCCTAGGTAACTGGGCATTGTTCCCCATTTCTCTCACCTGCTCAGCCAGAGCCATTAACTCAGTGTGGCAGCTTCTGTTGAAAGAAGCCCCAGTTAGTAAAACACTATGCCAATAAAATAATCATGTATTCTAGGGGAAACAGCCAGCTGTTACATGCCATGCTGGAGTGCTTTTCAATTTTGGGCCAACCATCCTTTTCTTAGCAATGACTTCCAAGTACAGATTTGTCATTCACTGAAGACGTGAGGAAGCTTGATATTAAGACCTGTTTCTTTGCATCCTTTCAAAATCAGATGTAAGAAATGAGAAAGTCAGGAAAAAAATGGAAAAGGACAATAAAGTAAATGACCTGACTGCGTGTCATTAATAGAGGTATAATGAGGGCTCTAAGGGTTTACTACTTGCTATCATCATCAGATCACATTTAGGAAGACGCTCAAGTATACTATTTTTCCAATTTTCCTGTCTCTAATTTATGTATCACCTCTAGCTATGGCATCAACATTTCAAAAATACCACTTATTCTCTTTGGTCTTCTTCCTTTAGGATGTTGTTTCTATGATCCGAATGTTTGTATGCTACCAAAATTCACATGTTGAAACCCAATCCCCAATGCAAAAATAGTCAGAGTTGGGGTCATTGAGAGGTGATTAGGTCATGTTGGAGTCCTCATGAATGAGATCATTGCCCTGATAAAAGAGGCCCACAAAAAGGTGCTGTCTATGAAGCAGAGAGGAAGCCCTGACCAGACACTGATCTGCTGGCATCTTGATCTTGGACTTCTCAGTCTCTGTAAATTACCCCATCTAAGGCATTTTGTTATAGCAGCCTGAGTGGACTAAGACAATGATTCATTTAGTTTTTCTCTCTGTGCTCTGCCAACACCTTGGACCAGGTCCTCAGTAATTCACACCTAGTCTGAGGCCATATTCTTTTGGCTGTATTTACAGCTGCCTCCTGGCTATACATTTCAGCTCAATTCTTCTTCTTTAAATGTCTGTTTTATTATGACATTTCTTAATTTAAGTTCCTTTAATAGTTTTGTTTCTGCAAGTCTGTCACCTGGCTTTCAAGTTCTTCTATACTATGGCCTCATCTCAATTTTCTATCTTCTGCTGTTCTTTAATATATCTCTCTTATTTATGCAGACTCTCCATCTATTCATTAGTCAGGAACTTATGGAACACTCAAGCACATTCAACTGCAAGACCTGGAGCATAAGAGAGTTTCAGTTAAAATAAATCTATGAATCAAATCTCCCCATTCCACTCTTTCCTATATGGAATGTTCTTTACCCATCCCAAACCAAACCCAGTAATCTTTCCAGGCCCAGGTAACATTCAGACTCTCTGGGGAACCTTCTTCTATTATGCTGCTCATTTTTCTCTGAATTCATACAGTACTGGCTGTCTTTACTGCCCCATGAAGTGTTTCATCATACACCAGTTTCTCTTTTAGTTTTACATGTTTCATTGTTTATTTGGATAGTCTGACATTTCAAAAGAAAGCTCAAATACTGTGAAGAAAACTATGTACTTTGTGCTATGTTGTATCTTTTTTGTAAGTCCATAATTAGGGCTAGTGAATGATATTGGATAGCTTGGTGTGTCTACTCAGGTCATACTCTCTTCTCCTAGAATATACTTTCTCACTTAGTTTTGGCTAAGTAAACACTGTGGGCACCTTGAATTGTCCTTTGAGATATAGCTTATGGGACCCAAGCAAGCATCTGAATCAAAGTTTGGCTATCTCAATGGGTGCAAAAAGATAACCTGTAATTTGCATTTGGTTCACATATATTGATAAACGGAATTAGCTGGAACCAGAAAAGAAAGAGCATGCACAAGTTTCAACAGCCGAATTGACCAAGCAGAGCAAGTATTCTTGATGAGAAATTTATAACTTTGGCAGTTTCTCAAGTCAGTGGTAGGTGCAGCATCTTGGAAGCCCACTTGGTGGAGGTGAAGGACCAACAGAACGCACGGTGCTGGAGGCAACTGCATTTCTCTTTTGATGCCTTTGGTCTCAGGATTTGTTGTCAACAAATCTAGGAAGAATCTTGGTCACCTTCACAGCAAGAAGAGCTCTGTCTCTTATCAAAGGAACAGAATTCTGATATCTGCATTCCTGTGGGGTGGGCTGGGGTGTGGAGGGTCTGTCAGTCTCCTTGGTTCACAAGCATGAGCTGGGGCTCTGATGTGGAAGTAGCTGCTGGTCTTGCATTCTAGGCCTATGACTCTGAGATCTGTTCTGGACAGGGTTTTTTGGGCTAGATGATTCTGAAAATTATAACAGAGGTAGTGGTAAAGGAGGATAGAGAATTTTCTAAACTGTGAGAGGGAACTTTCTGTCACTGATTAGTGAAATGTGACCTGCCTCTTGTGCTTTGCTCGCCTGCAACTAATGAGCAGGAACCTCATGGTCCACTCTGAAATGTGAGCATCTAGTCTCAGTCTCAGATGGAGATGGTGAGGATGCTGCCTGCTGTTCTAGTCAACCCTCTGGGTTGCCGTGGGAAAGCAAACTTTTGGTAAATATTCTCATCTTTTAATGCTTTCTGGAATAATCGGTGTGTGACTGGTGTCATGTCATAACTGGCAGAATCCAGTGGTGAAGTTATTTAGGCAAGATCTTTAATTTTATATTTAGTTTCATTCATAGAAACTCTAAATCATACCCTCTTTTGGAAATTTTAATTCATGATGTTTATGCCCATGTTTCAGATTGATTGACTCTTGCCATTTTCATCTCTGGCAGAGGTGCTTACCTGAGGACTTAACTGGGTGTCATCCTGGCCATTACTGGCCTCCAGTGGGAATTCATCAGCTTAGCTGCAGGGTTGTATTCCTTCATTCCTGACAAGGTGTTGCTAGTACGACACACACCCTGATATCATGTTGGCAGACCTGATTCTAGATCATGATATTGACCTAAGAAAGCATGAGATGAGCAGGAAGACCTTGATTTAAGTGTGAATAAGGTGTTCAGTGTCCTGGAGTGGGACCAGGAATCACTTGACAGAAAAGTTTTCATATCCTAAATTTGAGTATGTGTTTAAGAAAAGTGCACACCAGCCAGGCACAGCAGCTCATGCCTGTAATCCCAGCACTTTAGGAGGCCAAGGTGGACTTTCAACTATTTCTGCCAAGACTCTTTGGATAGTGAAGAACTGGAGGATAAGAGCCTAGAAATGTTATGCTCAGGGCTGACATCTGACACCTAATCTCTCACAAAATGCTTTCCCTTCTGATGATCTCAGGTTGAGCTCCACATATGTAGGGAATAGTTAAATGACCCAGAGGTCTTGATGCATGCACCATCAGCCCTGATTTTATTTGAAGTGAGTTGTTTGAAAGTAAACTAAAAGATTAGTCTGTATAGAAAAACAGTTTTTGTACAAATCCATGCAGTTAAATATGTATAGTGGTCAAGTCAGGGTATACATTTTTAACTATTGTCATCCTACTCTGCTATCAAACACAAATATATTCCATCTAATTGTATGTGCTCTTTGACCTATTTCTCTTCATCCTCATCCTCCTCTACTCACTGTACCCAGTCTCTCTTCTCTATCTTTAGGAAAACATATTGCTTCATGTGTTCTCATGATGTAGAATCAATATCTGTAGGCTTCTGGTCTCCCCAAAAGTAACAAACGTTTATGGCAGGTGTCATGAGTAATTTATCTCTTGGAGTGGTTTTCTCTTTTGCTGTCCTCTATAAAAGTTGATGAGTTTCATCATGAAATTGTTAAATCTGAAATCTTAATCTTGGAGTTCTTCTGGATTAAATATTTTCCTGAAAGAGAAAACAGACTGTATTTAGTATTTCCAGATATCATGAAGAGTATAGTATTCTTCAGGTTTAACTAGATCAAGAATATAGCGCTGTGTATGTACCTGATACATTTTTTTAGTCCTCTAATGGGTAATTATTTTGGTGTTCTGCATTCTCAATTGAATATATATGAATCTACATTCCAATTAAAGATAACTTTTTATGCTGGCAGAAATAAACTGTTTTATCAATACATAATACAGAGAACAACTGGTCCATTACCTGTTGCTGTTCCCTTCTGATGACATCTGTAACTTAGTTAAATGAGTTGTCTTAGCAGAGAAGGGTCCATAGGCATTTGAACCACATGTTCAGGCCCATGGAGGGTGCCCTGAATCCAAATGGCTGAAACTCTTAACACACTATTTACGCTTTGTTGGGGAACAGCAGGAGGGGGAGATGTTTGAATGATTGACACAAATTTGCTATGTTCCCTTGTCTTCCTCATTTTAAGTTTTTGTGTTTTCTTCTGGTCAGCAGGATATCTTGTAATCCTTGGCCATATTAATTCTATTATTTATTCCATATGTTTTTACTTAGTACCATATTTTTGCTAAATCCATTTTACAACTTTACATTCTTCATTTGGCCAATATCAGACCTTATATAGGAGGATACTAATTATGTATCTATCTTAATTTTTTAAATAATGTTTTTGAGTATGAGGTTTTTTGTCATTTTTTTTAATGATAGTAACCTTAAGGTGACTACTCTTCACTTCTGGGTTTTTATAGTGGTGATTGGCTTTGCATACATACTGGTTAAGAGGCGCTATTGAAAACATTTTTGTTCTCTAATGGACTGATGTCTAATCAGATGGATGTCATGATGTACTATCCTTTAAAGTTGTGACATCTCAGTTATGGCTCCCAGAATTTCCCCATAGGAAGCGAAGACTGAAATGCTATCACGTGGAAGCTGGCTGTCCCGTACAGTTTCTATGTATGGCTTTGGTGCCAATAGAAATGTGGTGCTTCTAGACAGGTGTGGGGCTCTGGGCACATCATTATACCTTCTCCTATAGGGAGCTAGAGCTTGTTTGGAGACACAGGATTCTGAAACCATTATAGTTATAGTCCCCTAGTGTCACACTGCTGCAGTTTGCTGACCCTTATCCCCATAACTCTGATCCAGAGAACTTTTCTGAGTAAGAAAGGTCAGTTAGTCATGCCTCCCAGTCATTGGCTCCTTTCTGGTTTATTCTGGGCAGAATGGCTAGGAGGTCCTGGGGGATGGCTGTGATAAGAGGAAAAAGATGCTAATGGTCTGCTTGATTTAAAAACTTGTTTATCAATGAGATGGTTTTTGCCTCTCATGGAAGCTGTGCTACCATTAACTGGAGCAGGGGGCTCACTGGCCTGGAAGGCTAAGGACTGGTGCCTCAGAGCTTCTCTGGTAGTAAAGCTGGTAAGAATTCAACCAGTGGACTTAGTTTACTTGGTCCTCACAAACGAGCCCATCGTGAGTCTCCCATGTGTGTCATGACTGCCCCTACTAAAGGGATGAGCTCAATTCAGCACAGGCAAATTTTGCAGAAGGGCGGTTCACGTTGCTGTTTAGTTCCTTGGGAACACATTTCTGAACTTGTGCTGCTATGTGTGTATCTGATTTTCTCCTCCTCAAGAGACCAGAGCTATGAACCTGTTTGAGATAGGCTAGACCCAAGTGACTGAAGTATACTCTGTCAATATTTCATAATGACAGGCCAATATTAAGGATGACTCAAAGTATAGGGCTTTTACTGTTTTGTATGTTGACTTGCTGGTGGCTCATTAATCATCCAAAATGCAGGCATATTTAGACTTCCACTCCATAACTTCATCCTAGTTATTCTTTTGTTCTTTGATCCTACTGCCAGTGCCTGGTCACCTAGATTGGATCATTATACATTGTGGATTGAAGCTTAGTTCTCTTTGGACACAGGGTGAGGAAAGACTTTAATTAGAGTCCAAATTAACAAAAGGCTATAACTGCCTCATTTTGTTATTTGCAGTTTATTTGTAGAAGAGTGGCTGTTCCTGTCCAAAGCTGCCAATGAAATGGTGGCTGTAAGCTCATTCAGCAGGAAGACATCAGGAAATTGATTCTCAGCACCTAAACAACATCACTAACCCACATTCCCAGGAGGGTCTCCTGAAACACCCTTGATCATGTTGGGTGTTTAATAACTGATTCAAAGCAGGTTTGCCAGATGTCATAGGAAAATACAGGTGTCTCTTAAGGATGGAAAAATTCAGAGGAGCCTGTCTGCATCATTTTTACCAAGATATAGTCCTGATCATCTTAACTGGGAAAGTTTATTCTGGAAGATCCCTCTTAGCCTCTGAGAAGTCTTCAGGTTTTTTCCAGTCAATGAGAATATGGGGATTCATGTGATCAGTAGATCTGGGTCTGCTGGGAATAGTTAAATGATACCTTGTTTTGGATCATTCCTTGGGCCTGAAGATGTGGCCTCATGATTTAAATGGTGTGTTTTCTGGCACTTGCTATGGGCTGTTGGTCACCAAACTGTTAGGTGAACAACCAAGGTGGTTGTATATTGTACAGCCCTTTTTAAAGCATGAACCTTTCATGAGACTTCAGTTTTTTCTCTCTCGCCACCTTTTTAGATCATCAAAGAAGCCCTTTATCAGAACCTTAACTGCACATACAAGGTCAAGTTACAGTGAGAAATCATACTGTGCTCTCATGTATAGTGACTGCACATGGCTGGGTATGGTGAACTGATCTGAAAAGAGACCATGAAAAAGGTCTATTCATGTTACTTACAAAGTCACATTTATACAAGTTGACTCATGAGGAACTAAATGTCCCTGCTGTCTGTTAGCTGGGATCAGGTAGGTGAGTTCCTATCTTGGAGTGGAGTAAAACTGACCTTCAAAGTTGTGTTCTTAAAAAAGGAGGTGGTCCAAGATCCATGTTAAGGCTGATGCCAAGAATGACCACTCTTTAAAAAAAAAAAAAAGCTAATAGCAGAGGAGTGTTCCCTGAATCCTCTGGCTGGTGCACTTTCCAAGAGGTGTTCACTTTGCTAGATTGTCCTAGAAATACTGTATCATTCATGGCTGTGACCTGCGTTTAAGGACGATAACCCTGAAGGTGGAAGGAGGTGTCCATAAACACCAGTGGAGGGACCTCTCGATGGATAAGTTCGCACTGGTCCCATTCGCAAGTGCCCCAGCATGTATGGTCTGAAGATACTGGCCACACTGTTGGAATGGAAGGTGGTCAGTGTTAGCCTAAGACCAGCCACATCTGGAGGAGAGGGATACAGACTCCCCAAAAATGTAGGGGGAGGTTTGTGTTCTCTTCCTGTCATTCTCAAATTTTAGTCACAATGTCTTTCAATTAAGATATTCTCACTGCTCTGACCAACGGTGGTGGTTGATGCATATTTTTTTATTTCCTTGTACTGAAAATGACGGCAAAGATCCAGGAAAACAACACAACTGTTGAGAAACATTAAGTTTACCCTGCCCCCATGGCTCCCTTGTGGAGGATACTTTGTAATTAGTGGTAGGCAGGTAACAGCTGCCTACCTGATGTATTTTTAAGTTATAAGTAAATATAGAACACCTATGTATTAATGAGAATTACCTATCTAAGAGCAAATAAATAGGTGGATGAAAGCCTGCTTGGAGCCTTCAGTCTGAAGAGCTGTCAGCCCTGCAGGCTCTCAGGCGGTTGGTACCCAGGACAGATACACTCTGTAGTGCTATCTGGGTGTCTGCCTCTCAAATACCTTCAGCGCCACCTGAGTGGAGGTCTCCCGACCGAACTGGCTCTTGGTAAGTGGTGCCCAAGTGTGGGGACTCAAGCCCGGGACGAAGAGTTACCTGAGCAACAGAGAAGCGAGGCTAAGCTGAAGGTATCCCGAGTACTATTGGAAAGGATCCCCCAGGGTGAGTTGGGGAACCTCAGAAGTAGCCTGGGAATGTTTGAGAAAAAAATCCCCCAGGTAAGCTGGGGGAAGCCTGGAAGTAAGCTGAGAACGTTTGAAAAAAATCTCCCAGGGTGAGATGGGGGAGCTCGGTCATATTGGTGTAACATGGAACAAGGGTCAAGCAATTGAGAGGCTTGTTCTGGTTTGCTTCTACAGCTGCTTAATAGAGGAGGAATTAAAGCTGGCACTGACAGTTTGACACAGGTTTTCAATGTGATTGTGGAATTTTGTCCCTGGTTCCCTGAGCAGGGAGCGTTCACCATGGAAGAATAGGAAAAAGTAGGTACTACTTTAAAGAAGGTGCAAAGAGGAGCAGCAAATAATCTCTCTCTTCCAGTGTGGTCTGTTTGGGCTTTGGTGCATTCCGCCCTTCAGCTGTTTCAGACAGATGAGGAAAAGGATTCAGGAAAGGAGAGGGAGTGTGATGAAGTATGTAAAGAAATTATAGAGCAAAAAGATGAAAAGTCAAATAAGGAAATGGTGTGCCCGTCAGCACCTCCTCAGTGTCTTGTAGAAGAATGGCCAGTTCCTCCTGATGTTTCTGCTTCTGCTTCTGTTGGCGTGTGTGCTCCTAGAACTGCAGTAACCGATGTCTAGGTGCTTATACTTACAACTACGGTAACCAGTTCCATTCAAGCTGAATTCAAGCAAGAAGAGAGGGAGATTTGGAGGCCTGGCAATTTTCAGTTGTTGTATACCCTCAAGATCAGCAGGGGCAAGTATGGCTTGCTTTTGAAACCCTTCCCTTCAAACTGCTGAAGGAGTTTAAACAGGCCATCAGCCAGTATGGGCCTGAGTCTCCATTGGCTAGGATTATTAAAGAACGTAACTATTTCTTACCAGCTGATTCCAACAGATCTGATTTCGGGAAATGGGTTTGAGGGGTCCACCTTGGGCCCCGATCCAAACCAGGGCCTATCCAGTGGAAGCTATTTCCTCATCCCTATACAATGCTTGTTCCCCGCCACAGCTAGGAGCACAACAGATTTGTGCAGCTCTCAAAGAATAAGCATTTTATCGGGGGAGCCACCGCAAAAAATATTTACAAGAGTCTGTGGCTCTTTAGCCCCCAGAACCATGGGCTTACTTCTAGGAAGATCTAGTCTTACTGCTCAAGGAGTTAGAATTCACACAGGAATTATTGATGCAGACTTTATAGGGAAAATTGAAATTGTAGTGTCTTCTTCCATCCTTTGGAGTGCTGAGCCTGGGGAATGCATAGCACAGCTTTTAGTTGTGCCTTATGAGAAAACAGGAAAAAGTGAAACTAAACAAGAGGATTTTGGGGGTACAGAGAAACTAGACAAAACAGCTTATTGGGTAAATCAAATTACTGATAAACGTCCTACATGTGAGATTACGATGCAAGGAAAGAATTTTCGAGGGTTGCATCGTACTGGATACTGAAGCAGATGTTTCTATTTCTTTCCAACATTGACCACTTTCTTGGCCTGTGGGAAATGCTCAGTTCAGTGTGCTTGGAGTAGGGCAGGCCTCTGAAGTGTGTCAAAGCAGTTGCATTTTAACCTATGAAGGGCCTGCGAGACAGCTTGGAACGATTCAGCCTATTGTGATACAAATCCCTGTTAATTTATGTGGAAGAGATTTGTTACAGCAATGTGGAGATCAGGTTTTAATACCTGAACAATCATATAGTCCCCCAGGCCACCAAATGATGCAGGACAAGGGCTATGTGACTGGGCTGGAATTGGAAAAAGGCAATGTAATAATAGGGGGTAGAGGATTTGCTTGTAAATTTGCAGGCCCAAATCAACAATCAGTGTGGGTACCATCCAGACATTTAAAGCTGTACTATGAGCCAGACACCAAAAAAGAGACTTGCAGAGGACCCCCCAGCCACAGAGATGGCGAGAGTAATATCGAGGGGGAGTCCTGCTCCTATAAGGGGAACATGAAGAACATCAGCCACTGACTTGGGGTCAGATTAAAAAGCTTTCACAAATGGAGGAAAAAAGAAAGCAGGACAGCCTGTTATGGTAATTATGATGACAGTTATCACAAAGTATTTCTGGAGTTGGGATAGAAGTAAAAGAAAGTTTCACACATTGGACATGTATTCTTTCCTTCCTTTAATGATCTCTGGCCTGAGTGTTTTCTGTAATAATTTAGGAAATAAAGTAACAATGTTTTGGCCATCAAGACCTGAATGCATATAAAGAATGATTCCCTAAGTTAAGAACATAAATCTGGAGAGATTGTGTTGTGATAGAGGCTGAGGTGCTGCACAACGTTTCCTATGGAATTACTAATTATTGGTCCCCTATTTAGCAGTCAATACTAAATATCCCCTTAGAGGACCAATAATTAATAATAGTAACATGGGATTCATGTTACTCTTATTAAAATACTAACTTATTAAATGTAATTATTAAAATAATAAATATCCCCTTAGAGGACCAATAATTAATAGTAACATGGAATTCAGATGGCAGATAAAGAACTAATTATTTAGAATTTATACATACTGAGAATAACAACTCTGGAGAGATGGGGATTAATAGAACCATGACCAAAAATAGTGCTGCTAATGTTAAGAGCTGAATAAAAAGAACCTTGAAAAATACCTATGGCCCTAAAACCAATAAAACTCTGGGAAGGAAAATATAAGAGAATCAGGCCCTACTTATTCATTAGAAGTTTACAAGAAATAAAAGCTCTTTAGATTCAGAGCTGTGTTAAACCCCATATCTTTTGGTGGTGGGAGAGTTAAAACTTTAGTAACTCTAGAAGGTATGAGACTGAACGTAATCGGGAAAGAATAAAACAGCACCTGGAAAGGCCTTTAGACAGCAAGCAAGGAGGAGGGACCCAGAGGGCCCTCGATGCCCCTTTGCAGCGGGAAGCAGTTACAGAAGAACGACCTCTGCCCGATTTCCCAAAAGATGTCTGGGTTCCCGACTCCTTAAGGAAGAAATGTAAAAGTAGGCAGGTAGTCAGGTTTTGAGATTCTGAGGTGCTGGAGGAAGCTGCTGATACATTGGCAGCCCTAAATTTGGATAAAAACACTTGGAGGATCTATGAATGCTGTTATGACTGTTATTAATCTGTTTTGTTTCTCTTTGTGTAGTTTGCGAGTACAGATCCAGAAGCCTCCAAGAAATGGTTCACCAAGATAGAGCTGTACTTGCTTACCTAGGTTTGTGAAACAAGGGGGAGATGTTGAGAAACATTGTTTACCCTGCCCCCATAGCTCTCTTGTGGAGGATACTTTTAGTTCGTAATTAGTGATAGGTGGGTAACAGCTGCCTACCGGATGTATTTTTAAATATGGAACACCTGTGTATTAGAATCACCTGTCTAAGAGCAAATACATGGATGAAAGCCTACTCGGGGCCTTCAGTCTGGAGAGCTGTCAGCCCCACAAGCTCTCAGGTGGTTGGTCCCCAGGACAGATCCACTGTGTTGTGCTATCTGGGTGTCTGCCTCTCAAATACTTTCGGTGCCACCTGGGTGGGGGTCTCCCAACCGAGCTGGTTCTCAGTACACAAGTTTGAAAACACAGATTAATCTTGTGGAAAAGTTATCCTTTGCTATCCCACAGGTGATTCGTGGAAACAAAGTTTGATTCATCAGACTTTTCTTTTAAGCTTACCTGCTGAAAACTAAAGAACATCGTGATACATCACACCTGTACTGTTGTCCTCCAGTCGTGCCTGGAGAAGGTGGGGGACTGCCTAGGAATACCATTTTCCTAGGCAGAGGTGTTTCCTAGGCTGTCTACCACCTCCCCTAGGTAAGAGTGGAGAAGGACTGCAAGCCGGGCATGAGACTGAGGTGGTGGGGTGTGATGACCAGGACTGAGTATAAAATGTGTGCAAACAATTTAGGGTATAACAACATGCCTGAGGGAAGTTGAATGTTAGTGGGTGTAATTGAAAAAACTAATTTCACACTTATATTAAAAACTACAAGCTTTTGGGTACAAATCCTCAAGAAGCAGGGTGCAGTGAATATTTTGTTATTAGGATCTCCAGGGTTTGGGTTGGAATTTATTGGTTGGGAGTTGATCCCTTCTTGGATTTCGCATTTTCATTGGCCTGTCCAGTTCTGGCATGAGAATTTCTCTTAAGTGTTTCTGTGTTCTTGATTATGATCTGAAATATAATCTGTAGGAAACAGGGCAAATTGTCACCAAGAGAAGATAACAATTGTTGATTCATGAGCTAGCATGGTGGCTCACATGTGTAATCCCAGAACTTTGTGGGGGGACTGAGGCAGGTGGATCACCTGAGATCAGGAGTTTGAGACCAGCCTGGCCAACATAGTGAAACCCCATGTCTACTGAAAAGACAAAAAATCAGCCATGCGTTTTGGCAGACACCTGTAATCCCAGCTATTTGGGAGGCTGAGGCAGCAGAATCGCTTGAATCCAGGAGGTGGAGGTTGCAGGGAGCCAAGATTGTGCCACTGCACGCCAGCCTGGGCAAGAAGAGCAACACTTCATCTCAAAGAAAAGCAAAAAACTGATTCATGCTCACAGCGCACAGTTTCATACTCAAGGGGAAGTCACCTGGGGACTATTACCTGGGCATCGTTTTGGAGGTCATTGTGGCCTATGAGAATTCTTTCTCCTACCTGAAGAGTCTCTTGTGTTTTTAGAACATAGCTAGTCTTTCGGTTTTCACCTGAGAGGTTACCTGTAATACATGCACCACACCATGCCTGGAGACCTGCTTCAAGATCACCACATATACCTAGGCAGTGATGGATTGAGCAGAGAGACCTAAGTGGAAGTGTGAGTATGGTCTTTGGTGCTCCCGTGGTGTAGGACCTGGAATCACAGGACACGGTGGATTTCAAATCTCTCAAAGCTATTCCCTAGAGAAATGATGAGGTGATAGGCCACAGCAAAGTTTACATGGAGTGTGTCCTGTTTCCAGTGGGCCGTTTCAAGTAAAGGGTAATTGGGAGCTTTAGGTCTAACTTAGGGTGCCTTAATGGAGAAAAGCATTCCAGAATTCTACCTTTCCTTGTGCTTGACCTAAGCAAATAATTCACCATTTCCCACACAGTCATGTATGTTAACGTGCCCAAGAATTTTCTTTAGAGGTTCAAATGCTCATGTAGTTACTATTTTCAGAGGACAAGGTTTTGAAGAGGCCTGTTTGAATTGTTAGCCCCCTCCTGTTCTCTCTACACCTTTTCTCTCCACCATTCTCATTTGTTTGGGAAAAATGGAAGTTTTCAAGTAGAATTTTTGGAGGTTATTTTTTGGTATCTTCAAGTTTTACGAAAATAGACTTTGGAAGTCTGTTTTTCCATTTGTGGTGCATACCCATGCCCTTCATTTTTTTTTAGGGGCTTTCTTGCACTATTTTATCTGACTTCTAAATACCTGGAGATTTTGTTAATCTAACTTGAGCCCACCTTAAGACATCATTTTACTCTTGCTGTCTTTTCATTCATTCCATAAAACTACTTAACCTGCATTTTCAATATTCTATGAAGTACTTTTTTAACTACATGATTTCCAAGATTTTTCTACATACTCAATATATGCCTGAAATATAAACATACAACCTAACCAATGAAGGTCTCTTTGTCAAAGTTTACTACAATATCACAATAGCTTTTTAAATATAGAAAATTCATGTTATATATTAGCATGCAAGTTCAGGGCTCTTTATCAACTTCTAGTAGGGAAGGCTGTTAAGTTGCATGTTGATATCCTCCAGCCTCAATAGTACTCTAGGTTTTGAAACAGATAAATGAGGAGCAGCAAAAATCAAGTTATACTGAATCTATTTGAGGTACTTCACTGAGATAAGCTCAACTTGGGGTGAACTGGGAGCCAGGAAAACCTGGCTAGTTTCTGCTATTGTTCCCAATCACCTGATGACTGTGCATAATTTAGAAATCTGGGTGAGCAGACATTCAATGTGAAGGCAAATGTGGACAATGAGGAAAGGGGGAAGGTTTTTTGTTTTGTTTTGTTTTTTAAAGGAAAGGATCGATCTTTGGGTGTTAGTCTATTTAGATTCTCATATACCCATGAAAGGTATTTGGATGACAGACCCTTTCAGAGGTTTTCATGCTGAAGAATAGCACCCATTCATCTCCGATGGGACATCTTAGGGAGAAATACTTTTAGGATACAGGAATTTTCTTCCCTAGGTAAGGTGTAGGGTTATACAAATTGATCTACCTTATAGGAAATAGAGACGTGGCAAGTTTTGGAGAGCCCCAGATAGTAGTCATCATGAGATGGAGAATCCCATGATGAATTCCAAAACAGGTACCAGCTTCTCTAGGTTGCTCAGTATCTGAAGACTAGGATGTAACAGCATCCTAGGTGTTCAACTTTCCAGGGCTCGGGGGACAAATGTTTGCAGTTGCAGATAAGAGGACCACTGCCTCCTTCACTCAAACAAGCTAACTTGATGTTGCGTATGGTGGTCATTACCGAAGTTGTGTTGCTGGTTTCTCGGTTGGATGTGACAGTTCTTGAACTACTACATCAGCACATTTGAGAGTTCAAGTCAGTTTCTCCAGGTAACCCAATTTGAATATATGCTCTTGCTGAACATATTGTTCAGTGCACTTCAGCTATAAAGATTGCACAGCCCCAATGGGCACACTTTGGCTTTGCTGATAAAATACTTTTGGAAGTACAATACTTCAACCACTTGGGTCACTTCTAAGTTTTTGTTATGCCTCAATTTACCCTGTTTCACATGACCTTTGGAAGCTATCGCTTTTTTATACCTCAGATGTTCTTCCAGATGGCCTTCCGTAAGCAGCAAAAAGTGGCTTTCACTGTGGTCACTGGCTAAGACAATGTTAGCAGGGAACTCTTGCCATGGGAAGCAGAATTCTGTGATGGTATCATAATCTTTGTCACCTGATGTTCAGGACCTTAACTAGGCCATGTTACATGACAAGGGTGAAGGGATTTTGCAGATGTAATCAGACCCCAAATAAGGTAAATGAGATGATTTCTGGTGAGACTGACTTAATCAGAAGGCATTTAAAAGAGATCTTTGGCTTCCTCTGAGTTCAGAGATCAGTGTGTGCAGAGATTCTCTCCCTTTTTGATTTAGCTTAATCACAAGGAAATTTTATCAAAAACCTGAGGGGTCTCGGAAGTAGATCTCTCCCTTGTCAAGATTCCGGATGAGAATGGAGCTGTGCTGCACTGCAAGCAGGCATGGCCAGGCTGGGGCCCCAGGAGAGGCCAGTGACCGTGTTGATGTCAGATTGGCCCCATCTGGTAGGCAGGATCACCTAGCATCATTTAGGTCGGGCAATCTCCCTGTGCCTAACGTCTGCTAGGGGAGCAAGGTAAGCCTTGGAATGTGTGTCCCTGGCTGTGCTCTACTACAGATACTCTTAAAACATATCCTTTGGCCTCTGCACAGCCTGGAGTTCTTCCCCTACCACCACTCTAAGCAGTTCTCCCTGCTAGATCAAGCATCCATTGGAGGTGGGCGGGGTGTGGGGTCTGTCTCCTGCTGCCCACATTTCAGAAGTCCACGCCAAGAGGGGATCACTCCTTGCTTGTTTGACTCACCCCATTCCTAGGAGTCATTAAGGGGCCATCAGTGAGTCCTGCTGCACGGTAGTCCTGTGCAGGTTTTCCCAGCTTCCACCCGCTTCAGACCAGCATCGGTGCCTGCCTGCTGTCCCCTCTCGGTGCCTGCCTGCCGAAGATCTCGGTATACACCAGTGTTCCCAATGTTCCTGTCCCTCAGTGACAGAGTTTCCTTCTGACTGCATCTAGTTGGCCATCTTGTCTGATTCCCTGGCTTCCGGGGTGTTCTGGTTCTTGCAGATCTCACAGCACCTGCATGTCACTGGGCAACAGTGGCCGCTTAAGAGCAACCTGGGCCATCTGGATGTGTGGCTGCTGTCTCTCTTCTATTTATACTCCAAGGTTCTTTACTTGGTCCTAGGCAGGTGATCAGGTCTGGCCTAGCAAGAGCAAAACCATTTCCCAGATTCTGGGGTGTCCTGTTGTGTCCTCCCTTTGTATCTCTCAGCACCTGTAGGCCACAGGGCAACAAGCTGTGGCAAAGTCACCTGGGCCTCCTGGAGCAGAGGACACAGAGCAGAGAAGATGGGGGAACTGAGCCTGGTTCATGGGTACAAGGAGACCAGATGTGGCTTTCTTTTTATCTCATGTAGGATAGAAATGTCTTGCATGGATAGAAAAACTGACTTGTTTCTAAATGCATGTCACTAATACAGCAGATAAAAATAACAGGGGCCAGAAAACCTCTTCTAAGGTGACACGAGCCTGTTAGAAATTTTTTGGTTCAAATAGAGTATTTCCATTATTTGACGGCATACCTACCTCCAGACACCATAAGGTGTTCAATACAAATTGTTCTGTTTGTACTTTCAGTTTGAAATAGATTAAGAGGAAACCCAAAAGGAAAAGATATGGATAATTTTCCTTACTGGAAAAGCCTAATTCTGCATACAATGTAAGTGCAATAACCTGCCAATCTTAGCTGTTACTATAGTAAGTAAAGGAATAGTCTGATCTTCCAAGTGCTTTCCAGGGAAGGCTATTGGGTTGGATCCTCAGTGTCCTGCCTGTAGGATCATGTTTTGTAGGCTAAAACAGGTGAGGCGGGCAGCTGGGAAGAAGGTGTTAGGGGAGGAACAGGGCGGTCAGCTCAGCCAGGAGCATCCCTGGCTCCCTAAGGGACTTCCCTTGTGAAACGACATTTTCTCCTTGAGATCTTTACATCCCACGTTTTCATGGTGAATACAGTTTTATTTAGCAGAAGCTTTCTTACACAGCTTACTCACACTAGCTCTTTTATACTGTCCACCCTTCTTAGCTGCTTAGTCTGGCAGCTCCCCTTAGCAGCCAGCTCTCCCTTGCCTTAACTTTTTTTCTCTTTGGGCACAAGCTAGGTCCTAGCTCCCCACTGTATATCTGGAAGATGGACAGCTTTGGCTCTTTCTCTGGGCACCAGCACACCCACCATACCAAGCCACGTTGAGCTGAGCCAAGCCCCAAGAGCCCCTGTACAGCATTAGCAGGGCAATTATATCTTTTACAGACAATGGTGACTCAGAGCCAAGTAAGAACTTAAACAGGTTATATAACAAGTGGAGGTGTGTACCTGCGTGCCGAACTTGCTGAGTCATGCAGGCCTGAATAGCCACCTCAGCCTACTCCTTGACCAAAGCACATTTATATACCTTACAACTCAAATAACCTGTATGTATACCCTTCATTAGAAAAGCTTAAATTATAAAAGTTTGATAACTCCAATTTATTTTGGCATTAAAGTGAGATGGAGTTTTAATTATCTTTCACATAGGGTGATGGCTAACTGTAGGCATCAACCTGATAGAACTAGGGGACATGTATACAGCTTGCTGCTAAAGTATTTTTCTGGTATGTCAGGTTAGTTCTAGACAGGATTAGCATGTGAGTCAGTGGACTGAGTGGAGAAGATCAGCCCTCAATGTGGACAGGCTCCATCCAGTCACCTGAGGGCCCAAATGGAATAAAATCGGGAAAGGTGAGTATTTGCTCCCTCTCCTGAAGCTAAGACACTCTTCTCTTACCCTTGGAAATCAGAAGTCCAGGTTATCTGCCCTTTGGACTGTGAGACTTGGTGAGAATTTTACCAGTGCCCCCACCTCCTCCACTTACTTCCATCCCTGGAGCCCCCATGATTTCAGGCCTTTAGACTGCAGGTGATATCATTAGCTTCCCTGATTCTAAGGCTTTTAGGCTTGGTCTTACTTTCCTGGTTCTCTAGATTGTAGGTAACCTATTGTGGGACTTCTCGGTCTCCCTACCCATGATTTTCCTAGGAAGCAGACTTCAGTGAAATTCAGCATGTAAAAATACTCAGGAAACACCTCTCAAATCAGTATCTGGAGAGGAGGGTCAGGAAACAATCCTAGGTAGGAGAAGCCATTCTTTTACAGAAAGAAAGCAACAACAATTCAAATAATCCCATGGGATCTGCAGAGACGAAATGCTGTTTTAGAGACAGTGTTACCAGCAGAGGGTCTTGACTATGAGTTGTTTAGGTTCTTGACATTTTGAACAAATAATTGGACAAAATAGACAAAGCAATGAAAGAATGAAGCAATGAAAACATATTTATTCAAACAAAGGTAAACTCCACATACTGGGAGGAGGCTTGAGTGGCTCAAGTGTGGTTTAAAGAATTTTCTGGTATTTAAACCCTCCAGAGGTTTTTTACTGGTTAGTTACATCCTATGTAAATGAGTAGTGGCCTGCAACCAGTCCGATTGGTTGCAAAACTGAGGCTGAAGTGAAGTTACAAAGTTATACCATGATGCAAATGAGACTAGGCTGGTGACCAGTCTGGTTGTGGGAGGGGACCAATCAGAGGTGCTTTCCATTTTTCATCTGCAATGCAGTAGAAAGTGTGGGGTTTGCAAAAGGAGTAGCTGCTGATCTTTTTGTTACTTGCCTGTGGAGAGGTGGGGCTTTCCTTTTGATTCAGTTCTAAGAAGTCAGTATGAATCAGCCTTATGCTCCCTGCCTCCCAACCTTATTCTCCTGCCTCAATAGAATAAGGTGGCCCAACTTATATACTGTCCCAGGAAGGGGTAGAATATGTTTTGGTAAGAATGAAGGAGCTCACATGTCCTTAGTTCTTAGGGGACCTCAGTGCTTGGCCTCTGTGTATAGAGGGCTTATGCCAGGTCACAAAATTACTCAGTATGTATTGATCTCAACTCCAGGACTCTAGGCCAGGATACATCTATGAGGATTTATGACCGTTGGAGGAAACTTACTGTGACCATGAATACATTTCATAGTTCTGATTGTAGGGAGAGGGTCATTGACCAATAGCCTGAGCCTCTGGCTCTGAAGCTAATGTCTATTTGTGCTGAGATTGTTCTTCCCCTGGGCTGCTCCTGGCTAATCACTGGGAGCTAGGGGGATTCTAAGATACAAGTCCTGGAGTTACAGGATTCCTCTGATGTGTGACCTTGGCAAGAATCCTGCTATGGTCTTGTTGACCTTTCCTTAGACCTTCATTGCAGTAGTGGCCTTGAGAAAACAGGATTCGCAGACCTCTAACTACAGAGAGTGTAAGTGACTAAGGCCCTTAGATGCTGAGCCCTGAAATCTACCACAGCACTTAATCTAAAAGACATGGTTCACAGAAGCTGCTCCCAGATGAGCTCAGCAGAGCCACCAACACAGACTTGATGTTAAGAGATGGAGACTCCTCTGATAGTGTGCAGGCTAATAAAGTTTTAGCAAGGCTGCCAGGGAGCCCTCTGCAAAGTTAACTATCTAGGTTCCTTTACCCAACCTACCTTC
The DNA here is from genome assembly GCA_963574635.1 of Cheracebus regulus. NCBI lineage: Eukaryota > Metazoa > Chordata > Mammalia > Primates > Pitheciidae > Cheracebus > Cheracebus regulus. Next base: position 8,191 of record CAUYQU010093863.1, on the reverse strand, counting down.
CCTCTCTCCTTGGCTTGGTGTCAGGCCTACACACAGTCTGAACACTCTCTTAGTCTGCTCCAACCTCCCTCTTTTTACGTGGGTAAAATAACAATTCTTCTGTGTTTAATTATATCATGAACGTCTTGTTCCTGGAGGCCCTAGACAAACATGACACAGTCTGAGATGCTTCCACTTGACCTGCCTTCACTCTCTTGAAAAACCAATGGTAGATACAAAGTATAAAAAGTAAAGCATATCACTAAAATATAAAAAGCATACCACTAAAAAAGTCACAAGATGACAAAAAGGAAGTAATCTACAAAAGAACCAGAAGACAACAAAGTGGCAGCAAGTCCTTACATACCAATAATTACCTGCAATATAAATGGATTCAAGTCTAAAAAGACAGTGGCTACATGCATTAAAAATAAGACCTAGTAATACGCTGCCTGTAAGATTCACTTATCCTGTAAAGACACACAGACTGAAAGTGAAAGGATGGAAAAGGATATTCCATGCAAATAGAAATGAGAGCACAGGTAGGCATCAGACAAAATGATCAAGTCAGAAAATATAAAAAGGAAAATATGTAATAAAGTGGTCAGGTTATAAATACATATGCACTCAACATCAGAGCACTTAAATACAAAGTTAATAGATCTAAACAGATACAGTAATACACTAGTGGGATTTCCAAACTCACTTTCCACAATAGATATATCATCCAGATGAAGAAACAAGAAAATATCAGACTTTACCTTAATAACTACACTTTAGACCAAATGGAGCTAACAGACATACAGAACACTTCATCGGCAGCAGAATGCACACTTCAAGTGCACATAGAAGGTTCTTTATGATCACAAGTTAGGCAATAAAATAAGTCTTAGCATATTTAAGAAAACTGAAATCAAGGCTCTTCTGACCACAATGGCATAAAACTAGAAATCAATAGGAATTTTCAAAAATTAAAACATGGAAATTGAACACGCTGCTGAATAACCAATAGATCAATGAAGAAATTAAAAGGGAAATAATCTTGTGGTATTATGGGATCAATTTTAAGAGGGAATTTTATAGCAATAAATGCCTAGATCAAAAAAGAAAGCTCTTGAACAATATTTCACCTCAAGGAAATAGAAAGACAATAAGCCCAAAGTTAGCAGGAGGAAAAAGCAAAAACAGAAAATAAAGAAATGGATCAATGAAAATAAGACTGTTTTTTTTTTAAAAGGTTAAAATTGGCAAACCTCAACTAAACTCAGTCAAAAAGAAAAGGCACTACAGTTGTTACCACAGAAATACAAAGAATCGCAGGAAATTACTATGAACAGTTACACTTCAACAAATTATATAACCTAGGTGAAAAAATTCTTGTGGACACAACCTATCAAGATTGAATCGTAAAGAAATAGAAACTTCGAACAGCCCTAACAGCCAACAGTGAGTGAGGAGACTGAATCAGTAAGAGTCTCCAAAGAAAAGCCTAGGACTAGATGGCTTCACTGCTGAATTCCAGCCAACATTTGAAGAACTAATAACAATAATGTTCTCGAAATATTAAAGAAAATATTAAAGAGAAAATACTTCCAAATTTCATGCAGCTTAGCATTACCTTGACACCAAGGCAAATGACAGTGCTACAAGAAAGTTATAGTCCAATATTCCAGATGAACATAGACGCAAACATTGTCAACAAAATACTAGCAAACCAAATATAACATTAGAAAGCATCATTTACCATGGTCTGATGGGATTTATCCCAATTCTTACGGTTCTGGAGGCGGGAAGCTTGATCATTTTTCCAGCATGCTCAGGTTCTGGTGAGACCCTATTCACGGTTGCAGATAGCTGACTTCCTGTCATAGACTCACATGGCTGAGGAAGTAAGCTTTCATGTCTCTTATAAGAGTGCTAATCCTATTCGTGACAGTCTGACATGTTAGAGGGTAGAGTTTCAACATGTGGGGAAGGGGCCCAATTAGTCCAAAACAATATTCATTCAGTATGAGAAATGTCATTCCCAGCTGTTGGGATTGAAGAAAGGATACGATGTAAATCTGATGACGATGAAAACTCCTGACTCTCCTAGGGCAGTTGTGCTTAATAAGGCAGCCATCTAACGGAAAGAAGAAACCCAGCCAGGGACTCAGTAAAAACTACTGACATTACTTTCTAGGTTTTGGATTCAGCTATGACACCCCAGTTAAATGAGTCACACTTAAGTGATTTTTTTTAAAGCCAGTTTTAATTTGGTTTTACCTCCCAGGCATCTGGAGGAACCCAAAAACACTCATTTTTTTCTAGCTTTATTGTTGGAAAAGCTTTTTCCATATAAAGAATACCTATACATTCATATGGATTACAAAGAAGTGTGAAATACACATCAAAGGCATATACACTGTTAAATGAAACCAGGTTCTCAAACTTGTTAAGCCAACTTATTTAGCAATGTGGAAGTGGTTAAATCAGTTCCCCACAGAAATATTTAATAGCACCAGAATCCTACAATACAAGTCGTTCAATAACCAGATATAAAGTGCCCTATGAGGTGGTGTAGGGGGAAACATATAGCACTCATCAAAGTAGTTGTCTTGGTCTCTTTCTTGTCTATAAAACAATCCATGAAACTTGGTAACTTAGAAAAGGTTACTTCTTACAGTTCTGGAGCCTCGGAAGTCTAAGGTTCAGGAGGCACAGCTGGTGTGGGGGCCATCTGCAGAGACCTGGGGTGGCGCACGCATTCCAGGTGAGGGGGCTGAGCTTGCTGGCTCAGGTCTCGCTTCCTCTTAAAAAGCTGCCAGTCCCACTCCCATGATAACCCATTAATTCATTCATCTGTGAATGGATTAATTTGTTCATGAGGGCAGTGCCTTTAGGACCCAATTGCCTGTTAAAAGCTCCACCTTCCAATACTGACACATTGGGAATTTCCATCATGGGTTACGGATGGGACAAACACTCAAATCATAGCAGTAGTCTCGCCAAATTTAAAGCCTGATTTGGATCAGGCCTCTAGATTTATGCTGAGTTTACAGGAAACAGAAGATAGAGACACTCTGTGAATGCTGTTAGTGTCCTTCATCTATCCCGTAAGCCTGCTGCTGGGAGCGCTGGCTGCCGAAGGTTACACCAGTCAGTCCCTTCCTCTAGAAAACTGCCTTTGGCCACAAATGAGCTTTCTGGTCCAAGAGGTAGCCACGCCCACCCAATTGGGACAGCCCTTACTGATTGGTTGGCCTGCGGTACTGTAGGCTGCTCCTTGCCTTGCTCAAAGGGAATTCAACATTGTGGTGCCAGAGCTCCCTCTGGCGTCAGGCTGGAGCTAATCAAGATGTCATCCTTGCTTGGCTATTTTTTTCCCAGTCCTGCTTCCCTGCTGTTTTCCCTCTCCTGAAAGCACTTCCTCAATACACCACTTTTACCAAAATCCACGTCTTGGGCTCTGATTTTAGGAAATCTGTTTCAAGGCAACTTACTCGAAAAGGAAATAGAGATGGAGATGTTACAGATTCAAGATGAATTAAGAGTCATAGCAAACAAATGTCTTAATAAGAGGCTCTTCTCTGGATCCTGATTCCAATAAGCCAACCATAAAAATGCCTTTATGAAATAACTGGAAACCTGAAGTGACTATTTGATAATATGCAATATGCAATTATTGGTGTATCTTAGTTACATTGAGCTTTTTTTTTTTAGACAAAGCCTTTGTTTCCCCAGGCTGGAGTGTGCAGTGGCATGATCTCGGTTCACTGCAACCCCCGCCTCCTGGGTTCAAGTGATTCTCCTGCCTTGGCCTCCTAAGTAGCTAGGACTACAGGTGCCCACAACCACGCCCAGCTAATTTTTGTACTTTCAGTAGAGACAGGATTTTGCCATGTTGGCCAGGCTGGTCTCGAACTCCCAGCCTCTAAAAGTGCTGGGGTTACAGTTGTGAGCCACCGCACCCGGCCGTATCGTGCTTTTTTTTTTCTTTAAGTTCTAGTTTAAGATACGTAATAGCAACTTTAGAGGTAGAATAGTATAATTCTCGAGTTTGCCTTAAAATAACCCAACAGTGGGATTGGGTGGTAAGTGAGAACAGAAGTGAAACAAGATGATAAGACATACATTGATAATTGTTGGAGCCAATGATGGATATGTGGGGGTTATGCCTCTCTATCTGCTACTTTGCATATAATTTTTAAAACTTTTTTACAGAATTTTTTGTACTCTTTTGACAATATTGAGTGGTGACCTTCCTGACAAATTAGCTGCAGCTGCTGTTAAAGAGGTTCTTAAGGCTCACTGTTTCTCCTAAGAAAGAAGCTGGAAATTTTTCTTGGTCAGTTACAAGTTTAGGGTAGAAGGTCTATGGGATTATGGAGAATAAAGTCACCTAGAACCCATCTGATAACTGCTTTTTGTTGTGTCTCTGTTTTTTGCTGATGGGGCTGTCGTCTATTAAATTGCTGGGAGAATTGCCCCATAGGCTTCAACCCTTGACAAGATTGTATTAGCAGCTGTAAGTATACAGCATTGCATAAGATCTCAGGGATATCACCTCAGCATACACCATTGAAAAAGAAGCACCTGCTCCCAGATGCCATCAGCTTCTCTGCTCTGGGTTATTTCAAGCAGAAAGAAAGGAAAAGACATTGCTATTGCAGTGTTTGGGGCCACACACAATCCCTCAGGTGCAGCCACATTCTTGCAGGTTTAAACAGTGTTCATGAAAGTATCTTTTCCTGAAAATACAGGGGATAATGGCTAGGGGAAATTGACATTAGAACACAGTGACAACATTGCAATAAATTTTCTACAGCAGTCATTCTAGTATCATTGACATAAACATTAATAAAGGAATCTAGTCTGATATGGTTTGGCTCTATGTCTCCACCCAAATCTCAGGTCAAATTATAATTCCCACGTGTCAGGGGAGGGGCCTGGTGGGAGGTGATTGGATCATATAGGTGAATTTTCCCTTGCTATTCTCATGAGAGTGAGTTCTCACAAGATCTAATGGTTGAAAAGTGTGTGGCACTCCCCGTCTGGTGCATGCGCTTGCTCTCCCCTGACACCATGTGAAGAAGGCACTTGCTTCCCCCTCACCTTCCGCCATGGTTGTAAGTTTCCTGAGGCCTCCCAGTCATGCTTCCTGTTAAGCCTGTAGAACTGTGAATCAATTAAATCTCTTCCTAAATTACTCAGTCTCAGGTACTACTTTATAGAAATGTGAGAATGGACTGATATGTAATCCCAACATTGGAATTTCAGAAAAAGTCATAATCCTATAATCAATAAATGTAGTGTTACCTTGTCAAATTTAACTTCACAAAATGATTATATTAAGAACATTGACTAATATTTTCTTTTACTATGTCTCTTTGAAAATAGATCATTACCATACTTGCTACATGGTTCCCTTAACAGTGTAACAGTCAAATACTGTTTATGTATCTGGGATTTTACAGCTTATAACTTCTCCCACTGGCCGCCTAACTCCACCAGGTCCTTCAATATTTTTATCACACAATTGCATATGGTGATTCTGCCTCTGACCTGTGCTGGCAGTCATATCTGTTTCCACCACATTTTCTGTACTGTGGGGTTCATGTGCCTCATGGCTCACTCCAACCTCTCCTCTACTCTTAAAATGTATCAGTTAAGTTTGTCAGCTTACCTTTTTCAACACATGTAAATCTAGCATTATTTGCTGAATGTACCTTTTTTCTTTCTAGTACTCCTTTGATTTTGTTTTAACTCATGTTAAGCCCCAAAAGAGAGAATCTGGAGTATGTTTGAAAAACAAATCGGAATACAGTGCCCCAAAGCATCTACTGTTCAAACAAATCCTACTCCCAGGTGGAGTACAATTATGCAGCCTAATTTTTTTCCTCTGATTCACCAGGCTTCTGTTCTTTGGAGGTATTTTTCTTAATTGTTAATTTTACCTTGATATAATTGTAAATACAACACACATCCAGTCAGAATTCAATGTTTATAGTACACTTATTTTAATAGTCTTGAGTGTTATGGATTTATAAGCTCACAAGAAACTAGAAAATCATACATAGAAGTAATGTGGAATATGAACATTATTTCCTAGATGTACTCTCCTAGAAATTCCCAGAAAACTAAACTATCTCACTATTCTATTAGTCTGAGTTAATTAGGCTTTTTTTTTTCTTTTTAAATTGTATTTTAAGTTCTGGGGAACGTGCAGATCTTGCAGGATTGTTGCATAGGTGCACACATGCCATGGTGGTTTGCTGCCTCCATCCCCACATCACCTACATCAGACATTTCTCTGTGTTATGCCTCCCCGACCTCCCCACCTCCTTCTGTCCCTCCCCTAGCTCCCCATCCCCCAACAGATCCCAGTGTGTGATGTTCCCCTCCCTATGCCCATGTGTTCTCATTGTTCATCACCCACCTATGAGTGAGAATATGTAGTGTCTGGTTTTCTGTTCATGTGTCAGTTTGCTGAGAATGAGGGTTTCCAGATTCATCCATGTCTCTACAAAGGACACGAACACATCCTTTTTTATTGCTACATAGTATTCCATGATGTATATGTGCCACATTTTCTTTGTCCAGTCCATCATTGATGGGCATTTGGGTTGGTTCCAGGTCTTTGCTATTGTAAACAGTTCTGCAGTGAACATACGTGTGCATGTGTCTTTATAATAGAACAATTTATAACCCTTTGGGTATATACTCAGCAATGGGATTGCTGGGTTAAATGGAATTTCTATTTCTAGGTCCTTGAGGAATCACCACACTGTCTTCCACAATGGTTAAGCTAATTTACACTCCCACCGACAGTGTAAAAATGTTCCTATTTCTTCACATCCTCTCCAGCATCTGTTGTCTCCAGATTTTTAATGAGCGCCATTCTAATTGGTGTGAGATGGTATCTCAATGTGGTTTTGATTTGCATTTCTCTAATGACCAGTGATGAGCATTTTTAAATGTTTGTTGGCCTCATATATGTCTTCTTTTGAAATGTCTGTTCATATCCTTTGCCCACTTTTGTATGGCTTTGTTTTTTTTCTTGTAAATCTGTTTTAGTTCTTTGTAGATTCTGGATATTAGGCCTTTGTCAGATGGGTAGATTGCAAAAAAAAATTTCCCATTCTGTTGGTTACTAGTTCACTCTGATGATTGTTTCTTTTGTGTCACAAAAACTCTTAGTTCAATTAGATCCCATTTGTGTATTTTGGCTTTTGTTTCCATTGCTTTTGGTGTTTTAATCATAAAGCCCTTGCCTATGTCTATGTCCTGAGTGGTTTTGCCTAGGTTTACTTCTAGGGTTTTTATGGAGTTAGGTCTTACGTTTAAATCTTTAATCCATTTGGAGTTAATTTTAGTGTAAGGTGACAGGAAGGGGTCCAGTTTCTGCATTCTGCACATGGCTAGCCAGTTTTCCCAACACCATTTATTAAACAGGGAATCCTTTTCCCATTGCTTGTTTTTGTCAGGTTTGTCAAAGATCGGATGGTTGTAGATGTGTGGCATTGCTTCTGAGGCCTCTGTTCTGTTCCATTGGTCTATATCTCTGTTTTGCTACCAGTACCATGCTGTTTTGATTACTGTAGCCCTGTGGTGTAGTTTAAGTCAGGTAGCATAATACTTCAGCTTTGTTCATTTTACTTAGGATTGTCTTGGCTATGTGTGCTGTCTTTCAGTTCCATATGAAGTTTAAAGTGGTTTTTTCCAGTTCTGTGAAGAAGGTCAAATAAAGGATATTCAATTAAGAAAAGAGGAAGTCAAATTGTCTATATTTGCAGATGACACGATTGTATATTTGGAGGACCCTGTCATCTCAGCCCAAAGTCTCCTTACGCTGATAAGCAACTTCAGCTAAATCTCAGGATATAAAATCAGTGTACAGAAATCACAAGCATTCCTATACACCAATAACAGACAAACAGCCAAATCATGAGCGAACTCCCATTCACAATTGCTACAAAGAGAATGAAATACCTAGAAATACAACTAACAAAGGATGTGAAGGACCTCTTCAAGGAGAACTACAAACCGCTGCTCAAGGAAATAAGAGAGGACATAAACAGATGGAAAAATATTCCATGCTCATGGTTAGGAAGAATCAATTAGGCATTTTTGAAAAACCCCCAATATTAAGGATTTGTCAGATAAATTTAACACATTCTCCTAGTAAAGTTTTAAGGAAAATGGAAGAAGTTGTAGAGCCACATAGTTTGCA
>CAUYQU010093861.1:0-13493 GCA_963574635.1 Cheracebus regulus | reverse complement strand
ATAGGAATGCTTTTACACTGTTGGTGGGAGTGTAAATTAGTTCAACCATTGTGGAAGACAGTGTGGTGATTCCTCAAGGACCTAGAAATAGAAATTCCATTTGACCCAGCAATCCCATTACTAGGTATATATCCAAAGGATTATAAATTGTTCTGTTATAAAGACACATGCACACGTATGTTCATTGCGGCACTGTTTACAATAGCAAAGACCTGGAACCAACCCAAATGCCCATCGATGATAGACTGGACAGGGAAAATGTGGCACACATACACCATGGAATACCATTCAGCCATAGAAAACGATGAGTTTGTGTCCTTTGTAGGGACATGGATGAACCTGGAAACCATCATTCTCAGCAAACTGACATAAGAACACAAAATCAAACACCGAATGTTCTCACTCATAGGCGGGTGTTGAACAATGAGAACACATGGACACAGGGAGGGGAGCATCACACATTGTGTGATGTCTGTTGAGGGGTATGAGGGGAGGGACAGTGGGGGGTAGGGAGTTTGGAAGGGATAATATGGGGAGAAATGCCAGATGTAAGTGATGGGGATGGAGGCAGCAAACCACATTGCCATGTATGTACCTATGCAACAATCCTGCATGTTCTTCACATGTACCCCAGAACCTAAAGTGCAATAAAATATATATTAAAAAAAAATATTGCCTCAAATGAAATCAGGGCATGATGTAAACTGATGAGTGAATAGTTTTCATGATAAAGAAAAGTAATATCAAATTATTATTTCAGAATATAGGCTAAAATATCAGTCACATGTTCATTAACTTATTGAGAAGATTAGCATCTCTACTAAATTTATGTGTGTAGAGTAAATTTACTTCGACATTTTCAACTGTGAGAAATAAATTTCTGTTGTTTAAGCCACCCAGTCTATGGTATTTTGTTATAGCAGTTCACATTAAGACAGTATCTTTTAGAATCTCACTGATACTATGAATTACATTTTTTAAAGTGAGGATAATTATCCTTACCACACACCTATTTATTATAAAGGTTAAATGAAATAATGTTTACTGTAATGTCTGCTACATAGTAAGAATGCAAGTGACCACACATATAATGGAAAGAGAACATAGCAGTGGTTAAGTGGATGTATTCTGACACTTGATTGCCTGACTTCATGTTCTTTGCTACCTACTAGCTGTGGAAACTTGGGAAAAAATTACTCAACTTTGTGTGTGTGTGTGTTTGTGCTTCAGTTTCCCATCAGAGGAATCAAGAAAATAATTATTGTTACAAGGATTAAATTAACTGTTCTTTATGAAGAATTTGGAACAGTACCAGTAAAATACGAAACAGAGACAAGAGTGTCACGTAAGTATTAGCTATTGTTATTATTATTACTATTTTCTGCATTAGCTTTTGCTTAACGGGAAATTGATTACACATCCGGAGCTTCTCTCTTAATCTCTTATTCACTACTTTTTCTTACACATCAACTAATTTATTTCATCCCTGTTGACATTTACAATTGAAAGTGTAAAAAGATCAATCAGAATTTTTGGCTGGTGTGAGCTCCTCCTGCACTTGTGTATTCTGATGTATGAGTAGATATGTATCAGAGCTGGGCAGGCCTGAGGTGAGTGTCAGCAGGCAGCATTCCCCAGCAATAAATGTAAGTTTGGGGTGTGAGCACTTCTACGCGGAGTGTGATAAATGGTCTTTTCCTTTATGGGCTGGAGGTGAGTTGGCCTGAGGTGAACAGCACTTTGCTGGTGGGAGACGAGTTGCGCTATGATCTGTGGGCTTCCCCAGGATGTAGTTCCTATCTTCAGTGTGCCAGAAGATAATGGCTCAGCAGGCACAATCTCCGTGAAGAAGGCAAAAGGACTGCAGTCCTGGTGCTACAGCTGTAGTAGACGGCAGGCAGGATAGTGATGCCCTCCGTCCTTGTCTTGCCTTGGTGCTCTATGTGTGTAGGTTGGGTTCCATTTGGTCTCTGATGGATGAGCAAGGTTTTCCTTTTGCAAATGTTCTCTTAATCACCTCAAGAGGGAATTGGTAAACTGGTAAAGTGGTAAAGATATGATCTTAGATTCTCCAACTTTCCAAGTAATTATTATCAGCAGGGAAGTTTTATGTAAATATGTAATGAAGATTTGATGTGTGTTTCTTCTTAAATAATGAGCGTATTGTAACATTTTGTAGAGGATGTTATTGAAAGTATGACTGGACTTTTTTCCTTTTTAAACTTCACTACCTGCTAGTCCTTATGAGACAGAGAGGTTAAGATAATACAAGTTGGGGCTGAGAAAGCGACAAACTCTTTTAGCATAATTATGCTAAGTAGAATATATCAGAAATCTGATTATATTAGGTAGTGTCCTAAAGGTAGACCTTAGGTAAAAATCTTTTGCCATTTTTTGGTTGTTGTTGTTCCTCCTCAGGATTCAAAGTTTTCTCCTACCCTCCATCTCACTCTCCACCTTGTTCAATTCACTGAGAAGAGAAGCTGCTAGAACCATGGACAGAATCTCCCCTTTTAAGAAGGCAGAGTGATGTGGTGGAAATTGCATGGAGTTTGAAGTCAAGCCAGAGTTGAGTTTGACTGCTGGACTCAAGGACATTTCTTAACTTCTTAGAGTTTCATTTTCTTTTAAAATAGAAATACTATTGCTTACTTCATAGACTTCTGTGATAATTAAATCAAATGCCATGGGTAAAGCACTAGTACAGTGCCTTATACATATCAGGTCTTCAATAAATGCTAATTTCTTTCCCCTTTCCTACTACAGGAATTGGTGACAAGAAGAATCACTAAGAAAGGAACTCAAGTAAAAGTAGAATAAAAAAGTCTTAAATATGTTTTAAAAACAAGCCAATGCTAGCTTATGGAGTAGTCATCTTACTAAAATTATATTCTTGAAACATAGTACTTAGTGTTGTCAAAGACTATAATATTGACTCAGGATACCTGAGAGCAGATAGACACAGGTAATCTTGATTTTAGCCCCCACCAGGTGCCCATCAGTTTATAACAGTTATAAGTTGATGATTGTTAACTTCTTTGTAGGAGGTTTCTCCCACCAAGGGTTTAATTAAGGTATTAAGATATCTCTAAGTGGTAGTCATATGCTGTCCTATGTTTAAGAAGTAGTACATTCACTTATATATTCCTGCCTTCATTCAAAACTTACAAGTTTATAACGGTGGCAAACCTCATCATGAGACCTTATTTGGGAGCTTTTTAAATGCATTGAAATGCCTTTATTGTCATTCTCCACTTGAGCTTAGTGTTTCTGGCAACTCTCTCCCACTATGATGCACTGAGGATGCACTCTGTCTGGTGACATAACCTACATCATTATTGAGAAAAGATATTTTTAGTTCTAGGCCGTGATTACTACTTTCTCTGCTTTTTGCTAAGGAATTGTGGTAAGACCCTGAAACCTGCCTTCTAGAGAATTTGTTTTAAAATAACATTATGCTTAACAGTTTTAAGTTTATAGAAAAATTGCAAAAATAATAAATGGAGTTTCCATATACCACATAACCAGTTTAGAATATTATCTGTGACCTAATATGTGGTCTATCCTGGAGAATGTTTCATGTCTACTTGTGAGGAATTTGTATTCTGCTATTGTTGAGTAGTGTGTTCTATATATGTCTGTAGGTCTAGTTGGTTTATAGTGTTGTTCAAGTATTCTATTACTCTGTCTTTTGTTTAGTTCTATCTGCTATTGGAAGCTGGTATTAAAATCTCCAAATGTTGTTGATCTATCTTCAAATGTTGTTGAACTATCTATGTCTTTCCTCAATTCTGTCAGTTTTGCTTCACATATTTTGTTTTCCCATTTATATATTTATAATTATTATATCTTAATAGATTTATACTTTTATATTATGTAATATCCTTGTTTCTTATAACAATCACCTTAAAGTCAGTTTTAAAAATTAGTATAGCAACCTCAGCTCTTTTTGAGACTGTTTGCATGAATGTATTTTTCCATTTTGACATATTTGTGTTTTTAAAACTAAGGAGTGTCTTTTAGACAGTATATAATTGGATCATGCTTTTTAATGCATTTTGCCAAATATGCAATTTAATTGAAGAGTTTAATCCACTTATATTTAATGAAATTAAAGATATAAAAAGACTTACTTTTGCCAATTTTCCTTTTGTTTTATATAGGCAATATCTTTTTATTATCGATTTATCTATAATATTGGATATAAAAATACACAGACGTTCAAATCTCTAATATAAAATAGCATAGTATTTGCATGTAACCTATGCATATCCTCCTATGTAGTTTAAATCATCTCTACATATAACTGATGCAATGTAAATGTTATGTAAATATTTATTATACTGTATTATTTAGGAAAAATTGCCAAATTAATTAATTCTAACAGTTTTTCTGGACTCATTAATGTTTTCTAAAAACAAGCTCATATTATCTGTGAACAAAGATAATTTTGTCTCTTCTTTTCAAATTTGGATGCCTTTTGTTTCCTTTTCTTGGCTAACTGCTCTGGCTAGAATATCCAGTACTATGTTGAATAGAAGTGATGAACCTGTTTACCCCTGCCTTGTTCCTGATCTTAGAAGAAAAGTTTTCAGTCTTTCCACACTGAGTATAGTATTCATTGTGGGTTTTTTATATATGGCTTTTATTATGCTGACGTAGTTTTCATTTTATGTCTTTTGACTGGAGAGAGTTTAATCCACTTATATTTAAAGTAATTTCTGATATGGAGGCACTTCTGTCAGTTTTCTATTTGTTTTCTACATGCCTTACAGCTTTTATAGTCCTCATTTTTATTTTTGCATTACTGTCTTTTTTTGTGTTTAGTTGATTTTTTGTAGTTAAGTGTTTTAAGTATTTCCTCATTTCCTTTGGTTTTTATTCTGTATGCACTTTCTATTTGGTTACCATGGGGATTATGTTTAACATGTTAAAGTTATAACTCTTTAATTAGATTTTATAACAGCTTAACTTCAATAATACAAAATTCTGCTTCTTTACAGCCCAGACTTCATTCTTTAGTTATTGATGTTTCAAAACTTATCTTTCCACATTGTGGGTCCAAATATATAAACTAATAATTACTTTTAATGCATCGATATCTTAAATTATGTAGAAAACAAAACTTGTAGCTACAGACCAAAGTTACAATAATACAAATTTTTATAATTGTCCATGTATTTACCTTTACTGTGGACCTTCACTTCTTCACACAGTCTGGAAGCTCCTCTTGGCTGTGACAGTTTCTCAGGCATTCTTTGTTTTTGATGATACTGACAGTTTTCAGAAGTACTACTCAAGTATTTGATAGAATGCTGTCAATTGGGATTTGTCAATTCTGATTTTTTTTTTTTCATGATAAGATTGGGGCTATGAGTTTTGGGGAGGAAAACCTCAGAGGTAAAGTGCCACTTTCATCACATCTTGTCAAGGGTACATACTGTCAAAATGACTTTCCACTGTTGATATTGACCTTCATTACCTCCTGCCTGAGGTAGTATTTGTCAGGTTTCTCTACTATAAAGTTTAATCCCCCAATCCTCTTCAGGATGAAATCACTATGTGTAGCTCATATGTAAGGAATGGGTAGCTATGTTCTACCATTTATTAGGAACAATATTTCCATAAATAACTTGAAATTCTGCATGGATTTTGTTTCTTTCTCCTTACTTATGTATTCATTTATAGCAGTATGGATTCATGGATAACTATGTTGTACTTTAGGCTATAATCTAATGTTACTTACCCAACTCGTCCCAGCTTTGGCCATTGGGAACTCTTTCAGTTGGCTCCTGTGTCTTTGGGAATATTTTTTCCTTCAGCTGGAGGACCATTAGAAGCAGATTCTTTACCTGAAGCTGCAATTGATATTTCTCATATATAAGTCTAGTGATGATTAGTATTTTTACCCTATGATCTCCAAAACACTTTCTCTTCTTAACTTTTAAGTTTCACAAGTCTTTAACAGTATTTTCCTGTTATGGCCTTTTTCTAAACAAGAAATGCCAAAATCTTGTGGTATTTTTTTTCTTTTATTGTTTCCATATAGTTTTCAGATTGTTTCTTCTAGATTTATAACTTTTCATTCAGTTTCTTATATGGGTCTGTTTACTTCTTTATTTCACGTAGGAATAATATTGTTTCCTGGACCTAAGTGTCTTTTTTCTTTTTCCTTTCCCTTTACTCTCTGACCAAAAAATTTGTTTTTCCAGCTTTCTATGCTCAAAATTTTATCTTGAGTATGTCCTGCATTAAGAGAGATGAAGTCAGTGAGTTCAATGTTTGTCACGTATCCCTTATTCAAACAAGTCTTAATTTTCTTGATCTTTATGAGAGGAAAGTCCCATGTAAAAGATAATATTCTTATCAGACCAAGAGCTGATCCAGATCAAGTACTCACCTGTAATCATCTTGTGTGATTTCCCTTTAATAAGTCCTCTTCTTGCTTTGTTTTTACCTGGAATACCAGTTCCACAAATTTTCCTAATATTTTTCATGGCAATAATTTTGTTCCTTTGCAGTTGACATGGATGTCTTTTCATCTTTTATACTGATCTTCCTGGGATTTTGGTCTGAAATCTGACCAAATTTTCTTAACCCCTTGGAAGATCTTTCCCAGTTTGAAGAAAAGGTGATTTGATTGTTCTTACAAAAATGCTGATACTTTAAGAGGGATTTTAAAAAGCAAATGTGATTCAGAGTCTTTCCAGGATATCATTATATCTGCCCTCCAAGGCTTTTCCTTTTTATATCTGATAGAATTTTTTAGGTACCAGTCTTCCTTTGGGAAATGGCAATAACTAAAATGTATTGCTGTTTTCTATTACCTTCTCCAAGAGAAGTTGGACTTGAGTGTATTGCCTTTTTAACTTTATAGTTCTCTCTCCCAGCTCTTAGCATCTCATTCCTCTCTGTATCTCCCCAGTCTGTGTTTTGAGATCCCAATATTTCTTTTGAGGCAGTATCTTCCTCTTTACTACTCAGTTTGACACTTTCTATTTTATTTTCCTTCTTCCACCCCCATTGCTCTGATAGTAAGAAACTATCAGAAAATGAGGCTCTTTTTCAAGCCATTCAAGTTCTTTATTTTGCCCAAATAAGTTCACATTCTGAGGTACTGGGACTTCAACATATCAATTTTGGGGAGAACATTATTTAAGTCCATAATACTCACAAATCATCTGCCTAAATTTAAAAGTTATACATAAAACTAACAAACAAATATGTTTTATTATCCTCCAATAATACATATACTTTTATAAACAAACACCTGGAAGGATGAGCTTTAATGTAGAATTTTTGGAATCCTTAGAGATCCCTGCTGAGTTATGATGGAATTGAAAAGAGCTGGTCCTTATCCTGCAACCTCCTTCATGTTCTGCTATTTATTCCTGCCCGTCTCCATTCTGCCCTGTGGGTGGCCTCATGCACATGTCTGTGGACAATCAACTGGCAAATTCCAGCGACATCCATATACCCTGCAAGGAGCCTTCCCTTGGTCACCCTTGGAGGCCAGGCATTGCTATCATTGGTGGTGAGTCTGACATCGAATGAATGGATCTAGAGAAAAGATCTTCAAAGGCTGTTCAGGCAGGAAGTTCTAGGGTCCTTAGGAACCTGAACTGTGGTCTAGAATGAGGGCTTTGGGTGTTGCTGAGTCACAACTAGAGCAGGCGAAATTCTCTATGGTGGGGACAGGATGCCAGGACAAGGACTTCTCTTGCCTGGATGTAAGTCTATACTGTCAGTGAACTAAACTTCTTGATAGTCTATGGCTAATTGCTTAGTGAAGGGAGACAAAGCATAAATAATAAGCAAAATAAGTAAATTATATAAAATGTTCAAAAGTGATAAGTGCGTAAGATAAAAGTGATGCAGAGTAGGAAACATCTGGTGTGTTTCCAGGGATGGGGCAGCTTGCAATGTTTCACATAGGGTGTCTGCAGAGATGGAGATATCTGAGCAGCATTTGAGAGAGGTAAGAGAGCTAGGCAAGTGGAAATAGGGCACAAAGGCACATTTTGGGAAGAAGGAGTTGGCTGATCAGAGATTCCAGGGATGAGGCATGCCTGGAGCGCTTAGGAGACAGAAAGGAGGCTAGTGTTGATTGAATGTTATAGGCACAGGAGGATATAATGAGTTAAGATCAGAGATGAGGATGGGAGGTCAGACCACATGGGGCCTTTTAGGTTATTTTAAAGGCTTGGGCTTTTACTCTGAGATTAGAAGCCCCTGCAGAGTTTTGAACAGAAGAAGGATATAACCATTCCCATTGCTGTATTGAGAACAGACTGCAGAGTAAGGATAGAGAGGAGGACTGTTTAGAAGCCAATTATGTAATACAGGCAAAGGAGGAGAGCAGTAAGTTGGACCAGAGTATTTTCAGGTGGAGAGTGATAAGTGGGTGGTGACTGGATTTAGGAAATATTCTGAAGGTAGGACCAAGAGGCCCTCCTGATGCATTAGAATACATATATATATACACTCAGTAAATGTTTGTTAATGAGTGAAAAAAAAAAAGAGAGAGAGACGCGCGAGCGCAGGCAGCCGTGGTGTGGACGCGCGCCCGACCTCCACAGCCCCAGCCGAGCCCGACCCTTCCGGCCGCCCTCAGCTCACCTCGCCGCCATGGCCTCCGCCGCCCAGCGCTGTTGCCTTCGAGGCGCTGCTTCTCGCCGAGGTCGGCCCGCCGAGCCGCTGCCTCCAACGCGCTGGAACTCAAGGACGATAACTTCGAGAGTCGCGTCTCCGACACGGGCTCTGTGAGCCTCATGCTTGCCGAGTTCTTCGCCCCCTGGTGTGGACACTGCAAGAGACTTGCTCCTGAGTATGAAGCGGCGGCTACCAGATTGAAAGGAATAGTCCCGTTAGCAAAGGTTGATTTCCCGGCCAGCACTAACACCTGTAATAAACATGGCGTCAGTGGCTGTCCGACCCTGAAGATATTTCGAGATGGTGAAGCAGCAGGTGCTTGTGATGGACCTAGGACTACCGATGGAACTGGTAGCCACCTGAGGAAGCAGGCAGGACCAGCTTCAGTGTCTCTCAAGACTGAGGAAGAATTTAAGAAACTCATTAGTGATAAAGATGCCTCCGTAGTAGGTTTTTTCAAGGATTCATTCAGTGAAGCTCACTCTGAATTCCTAAAAGCAGCCGGCAACTTGAGGGATAACTATTGATGTGCACATACGAACGTTGAGTCTCTGCTGAACGAGTACGATGATAACGGAAAGGGTATCACCTTATTTCTGCCTAGCAAGTTTGAGGAAAAGACTGTGGCATATACAGAGCAGAAAATGACCAGTGGCAAAATTAAAAAGTTTATCCAGGAAAACATTTTTGGTATTTGTCCTCACGTAACAGAAGCCAATAAAGATTTGATACAGGGCAAGGACTTACTTATTGCTTACTATGATGTGGACTGTGAAAAGAATGCTAAAGGTTCCAACTACTGGAGAAACAGGGTAATGATGGTGGCAAATAAACTCCTGGATGCTGAGCACAAACTAAACTTTGCTGTAGCTAGCCGCAAAACCTTTAACCATGAACTTTCTGATTTTGGCTTGGAAAGCACTGCTGGAGAGATTCCTGTTGTTGCCATCAGAACTGCTAAAGGAGACAAGTTTGTCATGCAGGGAGAGTTCTCGCGTGATGGCAAGGCTCTGCAGAGGTTCCTGCAGGATTACTTTGATGGCAATCTGAAGAGATACCTGAAGTCTGAATCTATCCCAGAGAGCAATGATGGTCCTATAAAGGTAGTGGTAGCAGAGAATTTTGATGAAATAGTGAATAATGAAGATAAAGATGTGCTGATTGAATTGTATGCCCCTTGGTGTGGTCACTGTAAGAATCTGGAGCCCAAGTATAAAGAACTTGGAGAGTCGCTCAGCAAAGACCCAAATATCGTCATAGCCAAGATGGATGCCACAGCCAATGACGTGCCTTCTCCATATAAAGTCAGAGGTTTTCCTACCATATACTTCTCTCCAGCCAACAAGAAACTAAATCCAAAGAAATACAAAGGTGGCCGTGAATTAAGTGATTTTTTTAGCTATCTACAATGAGAAGCTACAAACCACCCTATAATTCAAGAAAAAAAGCCCAAGAAGAAGAAGAAGGCACAGGAGGGTCTCTAAAGCAGTAGCCAAACACCACTTTATAAAAGGACTCTTCCACCAGAGATAGGAAAACCACTGGGGAGGACTGGGACCCATATGGAGATTATTACCTCTCAGGACTGAGAGGACAGACTGGATATAATCTGAATCCTGTTAAATTTTCTCTAAAATGTTTCTTAGCTGCATGGTTTATGGAAACACCAGGACCAGTTTATGTTTGTGGTTTGGGGAAAAATTATTTATGTTGAGGGGAATGTTATGGGGGTGGGGGCAATTGAGTTGGGGGGTATTTTCTAATTTTTTTTTGTACATTTGGAACAGTGACAATAAAATGTGTATGTATATGTACATATATATGTATGTGTGTATATGTATACTCCAGTTATGTAAATATTATGTATTTCATGTATTTCAAATGAGCCCATATCAGCTCTTATATCAGGCACTCAAATTTTTCAGTAAATAAATGTATAGACTGTTATTTGTTTATAGGGTTATGTAAATGAGCATATAAAATAGCTTATTTTTTTCATACACAGGAAAACATTTAATTTGCAAGGGTTTAAATTTTTTAAGTAATTTGAATAACAAGGATTTAAAAAGATTCCTAGGTAATTCTCTTAAGAAATGTGTTTGTGTATACACACACACACACACACACACACATACACACTCACATATATATAGAGAGAGAGAAATTAGGGTTTGCTTCAAGTTTTATTGCTCTTAACTGAACGATGGGTTTGACATCAACTAGGAGAGGAAAGGATGTGGATAAAATAGGTTTTGGGGAAAAGAACCCTAATATTTTCCCTGATTTCTGTGTACTTTTGGAGATACTGAGTTTGGGATATTTATCAGCTATTGAAGGGGGATATTGAGTTGGCAATTTGTTACTCATCTCTGGAATCTGGGGAATATTCTGGGCTGGAGTTATAAAACTGGGAATCGTCAGTATTCAGATGATATTTAAAACCTTGAGAGAAGATGAGATCATTAAAAAAGTTAAGCTTGATGGGAAAGGGGAGCAAGGGGTGAGCTCTGGGACACTCCAGCACTGGAGGTGGTAAAGAGAAGCATGCTCCCGCACATAAGACTGAGAAGGAGAGATGAAAAGGAAACTAAGGTAAACTAAACTATAACTGAAAGGAAGTACAAGAGGGTGTGGTATATTGGAAGCCAAATGAAGAACATATATCCAGGAAGATAGAGTTACTCATTGTATCCAATACTGTTCACAAGTAAATCAAAATAGTTCTGAAAAATAACCTTTGCATTTAGTTAATTGGAGGTCAATAGTGATCTCAACAAAAGTAATTTTCATTGAAACGGTGGAAGCAAACACCTGCTTCTATGAGAATGGTTCTAAGAGAAAGTTGGAGGCGAGAAATTGGAGGCAGTAAAGACAACCATTTTGAAGAGTTTTGCTGCAAAGAGGAGCAGGGTAATGGGTCAGCATTTTCAGGGAAGTGGGATAATGATAAAGTTTTAATTTTATGATGGGAGACATAACATCATGATTACGTGGTGTCTAGAATTATCCAGTAGAGAGTAAGGAAATGATGCTTTGAGTAGAAGAGAATTTCAGTGACAATATTTTGCAGTAGGTCAGAGGAGATGGGATCAAATGTACAAGCTGGGAGACTGGTTTGGGATAGGAGCATGGGTAGCTCTTCTCTGGTGATAAGCAGAGAAGTGGAACGTGGAATTTGCTTACCTGGCTAGATGCAGTCGTGGAAGTCTGTGGCAGTTTCTTTTGACTGATTCTAGTTTTTAAGTGATGTAGGAAATAATGCCATCAGCTGAGATTGAGGAATAGGGGAGAAGATGCTGAGGTTTCAGCAGCGAGAAGGATGTATAATTGTCCAGCAAAAAGGGAGAGTAATGGACTAAGAACATACAGAATTAAGGGCTCACTTGACTGGCATGATCATGTATTTCAAATGAGCCCATGTCAGCTCATATCACACACTCAAATAATTTTCAATAAATACATTTACATGCTCATATGATAATTAAAGGTGATAGAAAAAAGCTTAGTTTTTTTGTTCATACACAACATTGAATAAGCAGAAATTTAAATCTTTTTAGCAATTTGAATAGCAAGATTGAAAAAGTATTTTGATTGTCTTAAAGAATGTGACATAGTCATTAGATTTTATCTACTGTGCAGGTGGAAATCTGTGGGATTGTTTGCCCTGTTAATGGTGACTATGAAGGTAGGTTCAAAAGTAAGAAAAATAATGTACACAGACAAGAAATTTTATCAGAAGGGAAAGTTTTAGAGTTTGAGATCTTGGAGTCCAGGCATAATAAAGTTTTAAATCATGCCTCTGTGTGGGAGGGATCCGGTGACGGTAAATTGATTGGTGGTGAATAGGGTGAAAAACTACAGAGTTTCTTCCAACAATTGAATTTAACAATTTCAGGAAATTACGTTTAGGTTTTCTGATAGAAAATAATATAGCATTCTGCTGAAATATACCAATTCCCTCAATAAGTAAGATTATGGGTAGGCATATAGCTATATATAATTTAAATTTAAAAAACCTATTACAGATATATCTAGGTCTTGAATTAATTGATGAGGTTTATTTATTTGATTATCTTTCTTATAAAATACATTAAAATATTGCTTTTAACTGTAGGCACACAATTAAAACAAATGTAAACATATTTTTAATTTTAAATATATTAAAATTATTTAATAAATGCCTTTTATTATTTTGCACATCAAATTTCAAGCAATCAGCACTCTTTTGAAGGAAAAAGATTATGGAAAACAATGAAATCACAGGTAGACAATAAACAACACAAAAGACTAATTCTTATTTCTTTTTCTGTGTCCCTAATACCCTGTGCTATTTTTGACAACAAAGATACCTTGCTTATGCAATTCAGCGGCCCAGCGTGAAAAAAATACAAGTAGTTAATGAATAATGCATATGTTCATAGCAATGGTCAAATTATACTGTTTCCTAATGGATACCATTTTTCTTCATTGAGTGGGACACTACAGAGTTGGATGTTAATTGCTCCCACAAATACAGTTTTGCTCTTCACAATAAGCATTAAGACATGTCCTTGGAGCTCTGTGACTTCATCGTATACTACCTAAAAAGGGAGAAAATAATGAAAATATAAATCAGAAATGCTTAAATACATCTTTTGATTATTGCTTTTTTTTTTTTTTTTTTTTTTTTTTGAGACATTTTGGCTATTGTTGCCCAGCCTGGAGTTCAATTATGAAAGTCATTTTTTAAATGATACCAGGGAAGTCATTACAAAGCAAGATTATGACGTAACAAAGTATCCTATTTCTTCTTTAAAAACATATAAACATAGAATATTGTCATTATTTTAAAACAAACATTT
>CAUYQU010093858.1:0-27386 GCA_963574635.1 Cheracebus regulus | reverse complement strand
TCATGATTTGGCTCTCTGTTTGTCTGTTATTGGTGTATAGGAATGCTTGTGATTTTTGCACATTGATTTTGTATCCTGAGACTTTGCTGAAGTTGCTTATCAGCTTAAGGAGATTTTGGGTTGAGATGATGGGATTTTCTAAATATATAATCATGTCATCTGCAAACAGGGACAATTTCATGTCCTATTCCTATTCAAATACCCTTTGTTTCTCTCTCTTGCCTGATGGCCCTAGCTAGAACTTCCAACAGCAATGACTGCTAAGCTGGGACATCCATCTTCTCCTGTCTGTGATCCTGGTTCTCAGGCCTTTAGACTTAGAATGGAATCTATACCATTGTTTCTCTTAGCTGTAAGGGTCTCAAGCCTTCGAACTATATTACTAGCTTTCCTGGGTATCCAGCTTGTAAATGGCAGAGTATGAAACTTCTTAGCTTCCATAATGTTGTAAGTCACCTCCTTTATTAAGTCTTATTTTTAATTTCATAATGTATACAAATATACAGGAATACCTTGTGTCTTTTTATTCCATTTTATTGTTCTATGAAGATATTGAAGTTTTTACAAATTGAAAGATTGTGGCAACTCTGGGTTAGGGAAGTCAGCACCGTTTTTCTAACAGCATGTGATCACACTGTTTGTTATAATTAGGTAATTTTTACAATATTTCAAACTTGTTTGTTATTATTATAACTCTTATGGTGATCTGTGATTAGTGTTCTTTAATAGTACTATTGTCATTGTTTTGGGTTGCCATAAACCATGCTCATATAAGATGGTAAAATTAATTCATAAATGTTGTGTGTGTTCTGTCTCCTCCACCAACCAGTTATTTTCAGTCATGCTCCCTTTTCTCAGGCCTCCCCATTCCCTGATACTCAACAATATTAAAATTATACTAATCAATAACCCTGCAATGGCCTCTAAGTGTTCAAGGAATAATGGCACATCACTCACTTTTCATCAAAAACTAGCAATGATTAAGCTTAGTGAGGAAGGCATGACAAAAGCTTGAGATTTGCTGAAAGCTATTCCTCTTGCCCCATACAATTAGCCAAGTGGCGAATGAAAATAAAAAGTTCTTGAAATAAATTAAAAGTGTTGCTCCAGTGAACACATGAATAATAAGAAAGCAAAACAACCTTATTTCTTATGTGGAGAAAGCTTTGGTAGCTTAGATAGATCATTCCAGCCACAATGTTCCCTTAAACCAAAGCCTAATCCAGATCAATACTCTCTCTCTTGAATTCTGTGAGAGCTGAGAGAGGTGAGGAAGCTGTAGAAGAAAAGTTTGATGTCAGCAAACTTTGGTTTATAATATTTACAAAATAAGACATGTCCCTAAAATAAAAGTACAAAATGAAGTAGCAAGTGGGGCTGTAGAAGCTGCTGTGAGTTATCCAGAAGATGTAACTAAGATAGTTGTCCAAGGTGGCTAATTAAACAACAGATTTTCCACTGTAGATAAAACAACCTTCTATTCAAAGCAGAAACCATCTAGGATTTTCATAGCTAAAGAAGAGAAGTCAATGCCTGACTTCAAAGCTTCAAAGGATAGGCAAACTCTCGTTAGAGGCACATGCAGCTGATGACTTTAAGTTTAAGCCAGTGCTCATGTACCATTTAAAAATCTTGAGCACTTTAAGAGTTATGGTGACTCTACTCTGCCTTTGCTCTATAAGTGGAACAATAAAGCCTGATCTTTCAGCATATCTTTTTACAACATGGTTTTTAGGATATTTTAAACTCATTGTTGAGACCTACTGCAAAGAACAAAGATTTATTTCAAAATATTACTGCTCATTAATAATGCATCTAGTCACTCCAGAGGTCTGGTAGAGTTGTATAATAAGATTAATGTTGTTTTCATGTCTGCTAACAAAACAATTCTTTGGCCCATGGCTCAAGAAATAATTTTGATTTTCAAGTTTTATAATTTTTAAAGTACATTTTGTAAAGTTACAGCTGCTGTAGATACTAATTCCTCTGATGGATCTGGGCAAAGTAAATTGACAACGTCTCAGAAAGAATTCAACATTCTGGATGTCACTAAGAACATTTGTAATTTATGGAAGGAAGTCAAAATAGTAGCATCAACAGGACTTCAGAAGTACATTCCAAAATATATAAATAACTTTGAGACATTAAAGACTTCAGTGGAGGCAGTCACTGCAGATGAGGTGGGAATAGGAAGAGAATTCAAATTATAAGTGGAGCATCATAATGTGATTGAATTGTCACAATTTTATGAAAAACTTGAACAGGTGAAGAGTTGCTACTTATGGATGTGCAAAGAAAGTGCTTCCTTGAGACAGAATCTATTTCTGATGAAGATGCTATGTACGTTGCTGAAATGACAAGCAAAGATTTTAACTATTACATAAATTTGGCTGATAAAACAGTGGCAGGGTTCAAGAGGATTGACTGCAATTTTAAAAGAAATTTGAACTGTGGGTAAAATTCTATCAAATAGCATAGCATACTACACAAAAATTTTTCATAAAAGGAAGAATCAATCATGCAACAAACTTTATTGTTGTCTTTTATTCCTTTTAAGAAAATGCCACAGCCTCCCCAACATTCAGCTATCATCATGCTGATTAGTTAGCAGCCAACAACATTCAGGCAAGACCTTCTATCAGCAAAAAGATTACCTCTCACTGAAGACTTAGATAGTATTAGTACTTTTTAGCAATAAAATATCTTAATTAAGATATGTACATTGGTTGTTTTAGACATAATGGTATTGCTCCTTTAACAGTTTACAGTATAGCATAAAAATATGTACTGGTAAACAAAAAAAAAGTGTGACTTGTTTTATTGCAATGGTCTGCGACTGGACCTGCAGTATCTTTGAGGTGTGCCTGTGTATATATATATATATGTCTATATAGATATATAGATGATTGACAGATTAGATGATAGATAAGTAGATAGATGATAGATAGATAGATAGATAGATAGATAGATAGATAGATAGATAGATAGACAATGTTCTTTTTCTCTGGAGAACCCAGAATCCTGACTAATAGAAAAGATATGAAATCATGAGGCCCAGTGTGGTGGCTCACACCTGTAATCCCAACACTTTGGGAGGCCAAGGCCGGTGGATCATTTTGAGGTCAGGAATTTGAGACCAACCTGGCCCACATGCTGAAACCCCATCTCTACTGAAAATATAAAAATCAGCTGGGCAGTGGTGATGTAAGTCTGTAATGCCAGCTACTCAGGAAGCTGAGGCAGGAGAATTGCTTGAGCCTGGGAGGCAGAGGTTGTGGTGAGCTGAGATCAGGCCACAGCACTCCAGCCCAGGTGACAGAGCGAGACCATCTCAAAAAACCAAACCAAACAAAACCAAAACAAAACAAAACAAAAATGAAATATATTCCAAACACCATATATGCAACATGGTCAGGTATGAAGGAGATAACCATGGCTTCCAAGACCAAGGTATAACCAGTTCATAAGTTTTAAGGAGATAAATAGACATCAATGATGTTCTTCATGGAGTGATGAGAAAAAAGTTCTTTTTGGAGCTTTATATTTGGACTACTGTGATTCTTTATCCCCTTTAATTAGATCCAGGCATCTACAGGTGAGATTTCAATATTCTTCATCTATTCATAGGCCTCCCTCATGTCTTCCCTGAAGCTTCACTCCTGCATTGATAGACAGTTTTTATGTAGATTATAGACACTTTTTTCTAGAAATTCTCTTAGTACAAACTTAAATGGTAGCGCTTTATGTTTCATCATGGGATTTGTGTTATTGATAATTTAAATAATTCTGCTTTATATTTGGTAAACCTCTGAATAGTGTTAACTTATAAATAACATTTATCTTTATCTTGCCTTTGGTTTCATTTTTCTCTAGATCATTGCAATGTAAAGGATACACCAAGTTTTCTTCGAAATAATACATGTAGGTGGGTTAAAAGCAAGTGAAAACACATACCAAATGTTAAATATATATTTAACATAAATTTTTAAAAGAAAATGTTTATTTTTGATATAAACAATTTAATTTTTTACTTTTTCTACTTCTCATTTAGAAAACCAACCAGAGCATCAAAAATATTTTTTAAAAGATGAAAACTACATTTTCATCTAAATTAGGAGACAGAAAATCTTGCAAATTCATTATCTATTGCAAATGTGGCTAAAGGGCTAAGCCAGCCAGGACGCCTACACAGAAAGAAGTCTAGGTAGGAAAATCTTCCTGTGGTTGTGTATTTCAAGTACCTCTAGCATCAATTCACTCCCAGAATGAAAAAAATTCCATCCTGATAAGAATCTATGATAAGTATAATATTATCACTGTGAATTGAGAAGAAAGAAGGCACAGAACTGTGTAGGAATACCCAGAGGTGACTGATCTTACAAGGCACCTGCCAAATGCAACTTCTAAAAGTGACTGCTTCACATTTAAAGAAAAGGACTCTGTCTCTTGGAAACAGTGGGCTCTACAGAAATGAAAGAAAACTCAGGCCATCA
This sequence comes from Cheracebus regulus, assembly GCA_963574635.1. Classification (NCBI taxonomy): domain Eukaryota; kingdom Metazoa; phylum Chordata; class Mammalia; order Primates; family Pitheciidae; genus Cheracebus; species Cheracebus regulus. The sequence goes on along the minus strand of CAUYQU010093858.1, from coordinate 22,893 downwards.
GTAGATGTCGTTACAAAATAGATTAGGTTCTGAGGGTCACAGGAAGGGTGGCCACACACAGGTGGCACGAGTTAAGAAAAACAGTCCACCACTGTAACAACAGAGGAGGTAGACGTTAAAATGTGAAACCTCATAAGCTACTCCCTTTCTCAAGTTCACAAAAACCTCCTGCTATTAGTCAGAAAAATCAACTTATTCCAACAAAATGCCAGAAAAGGAATACTCAAAGATTCATAGAAGTAGACATGAATATTAAAATGATCAATAGAATATTTCTAATAATAATAAAATCTCACCAGAAAAAATGTTTTAACAATAATTTTTTTAAATAAAAAGATAATTCAATTCCAACATGAACTTAAAAACATAAGCAATTAGCTTTATGAAGTAATAACAAAGGTAGATACACAAGAATTCAAGTAATAAACAAGTGCAGTCTGATCAGTAAAGTACAATGAAATGTAAAATATGTTCCGAAAAATCTTTATAACTTTTTAAAAATTATGACTAAGAAACACTCAAGAAAATAGACATGACACAAAGCATAATGAAAACATAGAGAATAGAAAAATGTTAATGCAATAATACGCATAGAAAGAAAGAGAAAAAAACCAGTAAATTACAGCAAAAATAATAGATATGAATCATAGGAAAAGACAAACCTAAAATATGTGTAATTGAGGTTGGCAGTGAAAACCAGAAGAAAAATAATTCAAAATATAATTGAAGAAAACTTTCCTGAAATTAACCTGATATGGTTCTTTACCTATAATTTGAACCCCAGCATGTATAGGATAAGCTATCATCACATTTCCCCAGGAGAAATGAAATGAGGCAAAGGGAGGATCAGTGCAGTTATTGCTGAGAGATTTGTATAAAAATAATAATGTATTTATCTCTGTCCCACAAATGTTATGTTTATTTCCAGAATAATATGAATAAAGACATATATTAAAATCTTATCAACTTGTTGCAATCACCTTACATTCACCCTGTTAGTCAAAGAGGGATTACCACCATAGTTCATGAGGATGACCAAATGCAGGACACAAGACCCTGGACAGATGATGCCAACAGAAGTTTAAAGTCAGATATATTCACAACCTGGGAGAGAAGGAATATCACATGCAAGGCAGGGCCCTATGAAGTTTCACTTAGGATCAGAATGAGCTATCGGAGACTTTTAGAGACAGGGTTTATAGTATCAACAGGATAGAATACCCCCCCTCCCTATTTATATAGGATTTAAAAAATTTCATGTGCTGGCAGGGAATTTAGATGTGCTCATATTGTCGAATATTATTTAGAAATGAGCTTTAAGGCTTGAAAGACATGGGAAAAAATTAAAGCATATTGCTAATTCAATGAAGTCAGTTTGAAAATGCTATATACTCTATAATTCTACCTAAAAGACATTTTAGAAATGAATTAATATCAAAGAAGAACTAAATAAATGGAATGATATGCCATGTCTATAGATAAGAAGACTCATATATGTTAAGATATCAGTTCTTCCCAAGATCAAGATCTATAGTTTCAATACAATCCTGATTAAACTCCCAGCAAATTATTCTGTGAATGTAGACAAACTGATCCTAAAATTTATATGAAGAGGTAAAATGCCCAGAATAGCCTACTCAATATTGAAGGAAAAGAACAAAGTGAGAAGACTGACACTATATAATTTTGAGACTTATTTTTATAAGGCTACTGTAATGAAGAAGGTGTGGCATTAGCAATAGAATAGACTAATAAACTAATGGAACAGAGCAGAGAGCTTAAAAATATACCCACATGTAGTCAAATGATCTTTGATAAAGAAGCAAAGGAAATACAATGGAACAAAGATAGTATTTCAACAAATAACGCTGGAACAACTGGGCATTCACATGAAAAAAATGAGTATAAATACAGACCTTGAACTCTTCAAAAATATTAACTTAAAATGGCTTATAGAACTAAATGTAACATACAAAACTCTCAAACTCCTAGAAGACAGCATAGGAGAAAACCCATATGATCTTGGGTATGACTATGATTTTTACAGAGATTTTCAAGGACACTGTTCGCTAAAAGGAAAGAAGATGGATTTCACTAAAATTACAAACTTCTCCTCAAAAGGCACTGTCAAGAGAATGAGAAGACAAGCCACAGACTGGGTGAAAATATTTTCAAAAGGCAACTGCAAAATGTTTAAAAAATTTTCTTTCATATATTTTTACATATTATTGTTTTACTTGTCCTGTATCTGTTGAGTTGAAACATTTAAACAAAATCAGTCATTTTAAAAAAAATCTTGCAATTCACAAGAATAGATATTAAGAAATGGAAAGAGATACCACATGCTGCTTGGATAGTTTCAGCATGATAAAGATATTTACACTCTCTAGATATATGCATTTAACATGTCCTTTTGAATCTCATATTTATTGATTTAAAACATTAATTTTAGATTAAATAGATATTCACTGTAGTAATCTTAAATAAATATGAGAAATAAAAAATAGAGAAAGTCTTTACTTCTCCTTCCTACCCAACAGTGTCCTATATGGCCAACTTAATTCCTTGGTCTGTATAATTACTGATTTTCCCCTTTTCTTGTTTTTTTTTTTTTGTTTGTTTTGCATTTTATTTTTTTATTTTTTATTTTTTAAATTTTTTATTGCATTTTAGGTTTGGGGGTACATGTGAAGAACATGCAATATTGTTGCATAGGTACACACGTGGCAGTGTGATTTGTTGCCTTCCTCCCCTTCACCTATATCTGGCTTTTCTCCCCATGCTCTCTCTCCCCAACTCCCCATGGAGACTAAAATATATTCATTTCTATTTTACATGACATTACATCATTGTAGGATCTTGTTTTTAAAAGTAGTTGAAGTTATGTTTCACATCTTTATCCTCAGCAATAAAGGAGGGGTTTATGACATAAATTTATTTTAAAGCCAGAAATTGCTTGTAGGCCGAATAAACATGGGCAAGTGCTTCTCCTCCTTATTAAGTGAGCCAGTGGTTAACTTACACAAAATAACTTTTAAACCAAAGATACCACTGGATGTGTTTATTTTTAAAACCTGATTGATTATACAGAATAGTAGTACAAGTTTCTCAGTAGGAACATAGTTAAGAGCACAGGTTCTGGAATCAATTCCCATTTATTCCAAACTTGATTCTGTCATTTAGTAAATGTATGACCCTGTACATAGTAAATGACCTTCCAATGCTCCAGTCCCTCCTACTAGAAGGTAGGAATAACTACAGTTTCTACATTGCAGGTTGTTGTAAATAGTGACAGTATTTGGTTAGTGTTTAAAACACTGAAATACTGCTAGCCAGTTTTAGAGAAACATCCGTTTTAAAAAAAAAAGTTTACATTTTTCAGGTCTATAGTATATTTAGGTATATATCTGTATATATGCAAACACACATATATATGTAGTCGGTGTAGACAGTGAATACTTTGGTGGAAGTCAAATTGACAGAAATCAAACTATAGATAATAAAATACTAAATTAACCTAAGTAGAAATATAAATGGAATGTAGAAAAATTTCAGAATTTCTCAAAATAATTTACCGTATTTCAAACAGTGTCATTTTATATCCTTTCAGATTTTAAAATTATAGTTTTTGTTAATTTGAAAGAAATATATTTAAGAGGACTAAGGCCAGAAGTTCAAATGAAAAATTTTGGCAGTGAAAAGAGACAGTGGATAGCCTACACAATGGGTATGTTTGCCAACACTCTGATATGCTCTGCATATGCCTTCTATTAATCTTTTTCTTTTATATGAGTTGGTCTTTTTAAAAACCTATAATTATATTTTAGATAAATTGTAGAATGGTTTACTCTGCATTTCTATATTATAATTTTGTGCTTGAATAAACTTCCCTCTATGTATGCATCGAAACAATTGAAAATTTAGAGAGCAACACAGATAGAAAGACGATTTATCTACTACTAATTCGTTCAACAATACGGGAGCAATTTTGAAACTATATGCGAGATACCATAATACACATTTCTAGAAACATGAAAATGGACTTCTGTTCATTTTGAATCTAAAAATGAATATTTCATGTCAACAATCAGATTTACTGTTCTATCAGGCAGCTCTTCCTAACAGAAATGTTTATCTGTAGCCCAAATATCTATTTTTTGAAGATTCCTCAAGCTCTTAAAAAAATGAAATCAATATTGATCAACAAATAAGATAATAGATTTGTTTCTAAACTGTATATGTACTCACTGGGAACTGTTTATTAAATTATACTTTTGTGGATAATAATCTCAATGAGTATTATTTGCATTTAAAAGTATGTTTAAAATATAAACATAATTCCATTGTAAGAAAAATTATAGCTTCTCAGCCAACACTGAAAAATTGGGCATTACATTTTTGAATTTTTGAGAAAGCCACATATTTTAAATTAAATCTTGTTGTGGCTATGCTTGTTATTGCTCAACCTAACCATATGCCCTGTCTTAAGTTAATGTAAGTAACTTCCATATGATTATAGCAAATATTAAAAATGGTGGCCACATTTAAAATAGCAGATGCAAGAATCAGAGAATGTGAAGTTTATTCAATATAAATCACAAACCCTAGAAAACCAAGATAAAACGGCATTTCAAGACAAATGAGCAAAGCATCAGACCTGTGGGAAGACATAAAGCACGTTAACATAGTCCAAGAGAAGAGAGGAAGAAAGAACATAAATAATGCTTAGAAAACATAATGACTGAAATTAATTTGATTTAAAAAATGTAAAAATTTTAAAAACTTACTAAATCTCAAATAAGATGAGCATGAAAAAGATCCACTTCTAAATAAACAATTGTCAACTTACCAAAATCAAAGCCAAATGATCTCTTAATAGCAAGACAACAAAATGATATCATATTCATGGGTACAGCTGACTCTATATAATTTATAGCAGATATCTCATCTTAAATGAAGACAGAAGCCAATCAAATGATACATTTTGTACAGTAAAAGAAAATAACTGTTATTAAAGAGTTCTTAGTCAAAATGATGCTTTAGAAATAAAAGCAAAATAAATACATATAAAGAATTAAAAAGTACAATAACACTGAGAGAATTTGTTTCTATGATAAAAACCAAAAAATTCCTTCAGGCTAAAAGTAAGTATCCTATACTATAACTCAAATCCATAGAAAAACAATAAAGAGCAAAGGCAATGGCAATGTATTGGAAAACATTTGAAAACCCCTAAATATTTTCTCTTTCTTTACTTATTTTTGAAAAACTATGTAAGACTGTGTAAAGTGATAATTTTACCACTATTTTGTTGGTTTTACAATTGAAATCGATAATTCATATGATAAAAAAATAAGGAAAGAAAATGGTAGCATTTGAGGAAGCTTGTTATATTTTACCAAAAAAAAAAAAAAAAATTCAGTATTACCCTTAAGTAGTTTGTGATAAAGATGTCACTTGTAATTTCTTGATAAACCACTAAGAGTATAACTTAGAAATACACTTAAACTATAACAACAGAATAGTTTAAATGGTCTCCAGAAATACTTCTTTAGCAAAACATAACACAGTAAAGGATCAACAGAGGGAACAAAATAAATATAATCCTTACAGAAAACAAAATAAAAACAGGAATAAATATATCACAAAGATGGTTTTATTGAATGATAATAGACTAAAATTCCCATAAAATTTCAGAAATTGTCAGATAAGATAAAATGTGAGATTCAGCTGTATCTCTTTTTAAAAAACATTTATTTATTATATTTTAAGTTCTGGGTACATGTGCAGATTGTGCAGGTTTGTTACACAGGTATACATGTGCCATGGTGGTGGTTTCTGCATCCATTGCCCTGTCATCTACATTAGGTATTTCTCCTAATGCCATCCCTCCTCAATCCCCCGACCCCTGCTATTCCTCCCCTATCTCCCCCTCCCCCAGGCCCCCGTGTGTGATGTCCCCGTCCTGTGTCTGTGTGTTCTCCTTGTTCAACACCCACTTACAAGTGAGAACATACAGTGTTTGGTTTTCTGTTCTTGTGTCAGTTTGCTGAGAATGATGGTATCCAGTCTCATCCCTGTCCCTGCAAAGGACATGAACTCATCCTTTTTTATGGCTGCATAGTACTCCAGGTATATTTGTAAATATGTTATTTTTAAAAAAGAAAAAATATATTATGAAAAATAATGATAAATAAGTAGTAGTGGTCATATTAATTGATAATACAAAATCAATATCAAGACAAAGAATATTGCTTTAGAATAAAGGTGAGTTTTATGCTAATAGTAGGGTTAATATACAAAGAAGTTATGACAATTATAACCACATTTTCACCTACAAATAAAATTTCATATTACATAAAGTGAAAACTGACATGTTTGACAAAATAGGTAACTTCACGATTATGATTTGTAATGACAATACCTCATTCTTGAGACTTGACAGAATAACTAGGCAAAAATATCCATAAATATATTTAAGACTGAAGTAACACTATCAATTCACTTGAATCAACTGATACAAAAATATATAATCGGTATATATAGGTATATGTTTACATATATTTATATATGTAAAAACATATATATATATGTAAAAATACATATATATATATAGAGAGAGACCACTTAGTCTAACAACAGAGAATAAATATTCTTTTGTTCTTTTCAAACACACATTGAACCTTCTTTATGATAGACCATAAAAGAGGCCATAGAACAAATCTCAAAAAATTTATAAATATTGAAATAATATGTTTTCTGAACACAAAGAATTTAAAATTATGAGCACAAAGATATTAAGAGAAATTTTCAGATATTTAGAAATTAAACTGTACAATAATTACTAATAAGTCAAAGAATAATTTACAAGGTAAGTTAGAAAATGTTTTAAACTAGATGAAAACTAGCACACAACTATCAAAATTTATGTGATGCAACAAAAGCAATATTTAAAGTGAAATTATTAGTTTTAAATACCTATATTATAAAAATTGTATCAAATAACAATTGAGGTGTCTTTCTAAAAACTAGAAAAGAAGAGTAACTTTAACAGAAATGATGCTGAAAAAATAAGTACTAAATATCAGAGAGAAAATAAATATAACAAAAAGAAGCAACTGGAAAATCCAATGAAAGCAAAATTTATTCTTAGAAAGAATCAAATAATTGATCAACTTTTAGCAAAAAGAAGAGAAGCAAATAAGAGAGGAAAAGTAAATACAGTTATCAAGAATCAAACATGATATAATAAAGGAATATTATAAATAAATGTATCTGACATAATTAAACAACTTACACTGAGTCAACTTAATAATAATAAAACACTTCTTGCCAAAATTGATTCAAGAAGATATGGAAGATCTGAATATACTTACAGTAAGTAAATAAATTGATTCAGTAATTAAAAATTTCCCCAGGCCCAGATGCCTTTACTGAGTGAATTCTGTCAAATATTTAAAGAGTAAAATAATAATTACACAGAATACTTTTTCACAGAAAATATGAGGGGAAAATATTTACCAGTTCATCTTTGAGGTTATTATTAATATTTTACTAAAGCCAGACAGAGTCACAACAAGAAAACTACAAAGATATTTTATAAGGATAAAACTGAGAGTCCTTAACTAAATTTAAAAAAAAAATCCAGAAACAAAAAGAATTACACAGTATCTTTCTGAACTTTCTATTCTGTTTCATTGGTTCATGTGTCTCCTCGTATCAGTTCAACAGTTTCTTAATTACTGCTCAACCATAGTAAATTTTGAAATTGAGTATCATTAAGTCCTCCAACTTCTTTTTCTGATTTTTAAACTTCTTATGGGTATTAGTTTATTTTCATCCTTCTGATAAAGACATACCTGAGACTGGGAAGAAAAGGAGGTTTAATTTGACTTACACTTCCACATCACTGGGGACATCTCACAGTCATGGTCGAGGGTGAAAGGCACTTCTTACATGGCAGTGGCAAGAGAGAATGAGGAAGAAGTAAAAGTGGAAACCCCTGAAAAACTCATCAGATAGTTTTGAGAATAGCATGGGAAAGACCTGCCCCCATGATCAATTACCTCGCACTGAGTCCCTCCCACAACATGTGGGAATTTTGGGAGATATAATTCAAGTTGAGATTTGGATGGGGACACAGCCAAACCATATCACTGTAGATATTTTGCCTGTGCCAATTTTAGCATCTATGATTCTTTAAATTCTTTACTTATTGATAGGTACTGTTTTAAATGTATTTATCTATTTGGGTTAAATTTCAATTTTAATAAAAATAAGTCATTAACTTAATGAAATTGCAATGACTATCCATTTATTTAGATGCTCTTCAGTTTATTTGTGTAATGCTTTCTGATTCTCATTGTGCAGGTCTTACACTTCTTTGTTCATTTCAAACTTTTTTTCTTTTTGATGCAATTTTGAAAGTGTTTCATAATTTACTTTTGTATAGCTCATTGCAAGTATGCAGGCAAAATATTTATTTTTATATATTGATCTTATATTCTGCTAATTTGCTGAACTCATTTATTACTTTCAGTATTTTTTTTTTTTGCTGGTTTCTTAAGTTTTGCTATATACAGGAATGGTGTCTGCAAATAAAGGAATATTACTTCATCTTTTTAATCTGGTTACTTTTATTTGTATTTACTTACCTTACTGCACTGGATAGAACTTCCAGTTCTACTTCGAGTAGACGTGCTATTCCTAAACTTGGAGGACAGCTTTTAGTCTTTTATTATAAAGTACAGTTTTAATTGTAAGTTTTCGTAGATGTCTTTTGGGAGAATTCCTAGCATGAGATAATCTCTTTGACAAAGCAGATCCCAAAATAAAGATGTCCATGTTCAACAGTCTTCAGGAAAATGAAAATCTCAGTAACTTTGTAATTTTTGCTTTCATGTAGAGAAAGTATCTACACAAAATATCAGAGAAACACAACAGTACTTGCTCTTTATTGCTATTTCCCAAAACCACGTCTCACAAAGTTCCAGAATTAAGTGGATATAGAAATTGAAATGTTTTTGCTTAGATTGTTTTCTTTCCCAGTGGACATTGGGCTAAACACATTGCAGATTTGAGAAGGGGCTTTCCCTCTTTTTTCTTAAAAAACAGAATTCATTTTGTGCACTAAACTGGTGATCAGTGATCATTACTCATCTCCTATAAAACAAAGAAATGTATTTTACTTGTATAGAAACTATCTTATAGATCAGTGATGAGGTCATATAAACAGTGATGAAGTCAGCAAACTGGGGAATAATGTCCTCTTGAACTTGTAATTATTTGTATTTTATAAGCAGAACAGGAGAAACAGACAAAAAAACAGTAAGTTTTGGATTTAAGTGCCAATATTTAGGTCAATTCAATTAATCTATGCTTTCAGCTAAGATATTGTATTGCTAATGGAATTTTAAAAACTTAAATGATAATCAAATTTCCACTTAAAACAAAATTTCCATGCAAACTTATACTACTCATAACAAATTTCCCATAATAATTTTTACATGGTATGAATCATTTTTATGAACATAACATACTTTAGGTCAAAACTTATGCAGAAAAATTTTAGTATATAGCCCTATTTTGTCAATATACTCGGTAAACATAAAATCTCATTGAAGTCAATGATAATTTTATTCTCAGAATTGAATAGGTCACAAGATGAATGAAAGGCTTCTCTTAGGACTGTACACACACATCATATGAGTGCATTCAGCATTCATTTATTTAGCCTAAGGAATATTGTTGCTGTCATTTGTTTTGATCAAGTAAATATTTTCATATGCTTTATATTTTGTCCACAGCATATTAACCATATTTTCTTAAGAAAAAAATAGCATATGGCATTCAGAGCTAATTTAGAGCAAATGTCATGAGGAGAAAACAGCAAGATCCTATAAAGTGCCTAGTTAGTTGTTACTCTGTTGACTTATGTTACATTTAGAAGTGCAACAGTTTGATGAACGTTTTACATAACCATTAGAAAAACTATTTATGTATATTATTCAAGACATGAATTTTCGGTTGTTTACTTAAGAAAGCCCCACAATAGGACTTGATTTGTATGCTTTAATCTATTTGCCTTATTTTAGGTTGCAAAGAGAGATTTCTCTTGTCGTCTAGTTAGAAGCACTGGTGATTATACATTGGATGCATCTCGTCTTGCCAACTTGCCATCTCAAAGATGTTTTCTTGATGCTTTCCAGTTTTAATTTGCTTACCAAATATTAAAATTAAAAAACTTTGTACATGCATGATACTATCATCCTACTTATCTCATCCGTTTTATAAGAAAATGTCTTAAGAAAGATTTCAATATCTGATTTCCCTTATATATTATTCCACCTTTTTCTCTTTCAATAAGAATCTAGCTCACAATATACTATCAAAAATACTCTTGTACACTTTTCCACGGATTGTTTCCAAATTTAATAATCAATTAAATAATGTCAGTGAGTCATAACTGGTATCAGGTTTTGATATTCTTGAACATACTGTACATAATAAAATCTATTCACTTGATTTCTAGAACAAGCCACTATCATTATTTTGCTCTGATCTCCCTGACCACTTAAGCTCCTCTTAGGATATTCTTTTTCTTGCAGATCTCTTGGTGTTGGTGTAGCCCAGAGATTAAACTTTGACTTTCTCTTGGTTTGTGCTTTTTCACTAGTTGGTATCATTTGATCCTGGGCTAAAATAACCATTTGTACAGATAACATCCAAATTCATATCTCAGCTCTCATCTTGCCATAATCCCAAACTTAATATATTAGATAATTTTACTTGAGTTCTTCATCTAGAGGATATCTCAAAAGGCCTTAATTCCTTCTCCCTCCCTATATCTAGTCTTCTCTCAGTCCTGTCCACTTATCTCTCCTTTGTACATATATGGTAAAGTCACAGTCCTAGAATCACTCAATTTTCTTCTTTTCCTCTCATCTCTAACATGTAATTCAACAAATTCCTTTTTAATCTATCTTGAAAATATATTTCTAAAAACACATATTTATTTACTTCTCAACACCTTCTTTCTCTTAACTTTTAGTTTTAGGATTCTTTCATTACTACCTAGACAAATGTAAGGCCTTTGTTAATTGTCTCTCTTTCCACTCTTATCCTTCTACAATTTATGCTTCACTGGGCAATTCCAGATAAAGAAAACAAATATTTATTCAGCTCTTCTTGATATAGTACCATTTGTTCTTGGCTACTGCATAAGAATCCCTTCCATGCTCCAGTTTTCAGATATCTGCAGTACACATATTAACCAGGAATTGAATTCCAGTTAAATTTACCTCTTTTGAAATAGTAATTTTAAAAGTCCTCATTTATTTTGTTTTATAAAAAAGGTGGTTCTGATTTTTTCATGCCATGCAATTTCCATCTTTTAAACATTTCTTCAAAGACATTCCTTATCAATCTTACATTTGTTTTACTGGTACTTTAATTTAACCTCTATATTATAGCAGATTTTTAAAAAGTAAGAAATATCTAATTTTACAAATATTAATTTTCACATATAATTTACAATTTAGAACCATATGGGTGCAGTTTTTAAGCTATTTTTAAAAAGAGTTTTCACAGAATATTAGAGAGATTTACATTGATCTGTTTTGTAGTCATATTCACTACTTGCAATTAATTTTTTTGAGAATCAAATGGGGCAAAGAAGCAATCCATAAATGTCAAGATTTATGGAGATGGGACACATAGAATAGAATCACTACACCTAATTAAAACTTTCTTAAAAAGCCCCTATGCAACTATATTGCATATTCTTCACATGTACCCCAAAACCTAAAATGCATTAAAAAATAAAATTAAAAAAAAATAAAAACATAAAAAAAAAGTACAGATAAGGTCAAGTAACTTTTTCTAGGTCATGTATTCAAGTGGTAGATAATCCTTATTTGCTTGACTCTACCACTTGTATTCTAGATTGAAACATTAATTGAATACGTATGTTGGTCACTGTCATATATCCACTTTTATAGATGAGCAACTTGAAGCTCAGAGAGGTCAGCATCCCAGGATCACAAGAAAACAAGCAGCAGGGTGAAAAAAATCCTTTTAGAGGTCTATAAATATTAATACAGTGTTTTTTATATGATACAGAGTTCAACAAAACAGATGTGGTCTTCTTGTCCCTTATAAAGATTAGTTTAGTGAAAGTTAATATTATATTTAACCATATTATTTCAATGAAACTCAATCTCATAAATTATTTTAAGTGGATTAAAGGAGATGAATAAATGTAGGAAATAATTCTCCTTAATTAAATATTTTCACCACTTCTCATTTTTACAGATAGCTCTCTAAGGTGGTTGTGAGGATTTAATTACTGTCATACAGTACAGGCTAAAAGACCAATGACAAATTTAATCGGGGAAAGACTGCTGTTATTAGTAACCTTTTCATATTTATCAAATTCTTTAACAGTCTTGGGTGTGTTCCTGGTGACAGACTTAATATCTGAGAATCTAGGAATGTCACAGTTCAAGGTCAATTGCATTATTCAGGCCTCTTTGACTTGTAAGTTATAGAAACCCAATTCAACATAACCTAAGAAAGAAAAAAAAAAAGCCCACAAATTATTTGAAGGTAACAGGGTAACTCTGAGAATTCAGACTGGCACTTCAGGAAAGGAGGCAGCCATAGCCTCTAAGGGACTAGACACTCGGGAAACTGTTTCTCTTCTCCGTTTTCATTCTTGATGTTGCAGTGTTTTGTTTGTTTTTGTTTTTGTTTTATCTTGTGTGCTTCAGCATGGTATGGTTTCAGGTAGTTGTTGAGCTATTATTCTAAAAGCCTTATACCAAAGAAGAAGAAGAATACATTCTCCAGGAACTCAAGAATGAAAATTCCAATGATACGCACTCCAGGCTGGGTAAGAACATGTCATCCGGTTTCAAAAAAAGAAAAAAAAAAAAAGACTCAAGGCACAGGTACTTCTCTGACCATGTTTTCCCAGCGTCAGTCACATAATAACATCTAAAAACTGTATTGAATATCAAATTAATACTCATCAATGTGAATTCCTTTTAATTATAGACGTGACTTCTCTTCATTCTGCAACCTATCGCAAAAATATACATGTACATATAAACCCCAGAAACTGTAAGCATAGATAAAAGATGAAAGAATTTTATTTTACAGTCTATAGGTCAAGCAAATGCCATAGTTTTCTGAACAAGATTTTTGTAGGTTTCATCTATTTGCCGAATGAGTGAGTCCCTTAATGTTTCCTCTGTATACTCAGTGGATACATCAGCATGGGGTCCTGGGGAGCATTCCCCAAATGGATGCCACACAACTTTATTGGTCCAAATTACTTTTGGAATGTTTATTATAGCCTGAAATTTGCTCTAGTACAGAACAATCATAAAACTCCCTTTTATTGTTTTAGAGTTTCAGGGGCAATACAACACCATGAAAACAGTTGTATATTGATTTATTTGTATCTTAGGCCTGCCTTAGGGACTTCTATTTTAGAAAGCAATTGGGGTTTCTACAACCTCAGTTACAGAGTACTGCATGGACTTCCACCATGATGATTAATTTGAAAAGCTCCTTGCTTTTCACCAGCATACATTTTCATAATAATGCTTTTCAGGAAAGACTATTGCTAATTTTGTTTTGGGACAATGAGGGAGACATGATTGTCTAGAATATTAATTTTAAAAGCCAGGAAAATTCATGCTTGCCCCATTTCTCCATCTCCTCCTGAGTGCTCATCTTATCTCCTACTGAGTTTTCCATATTCCTGCCATTTTTCATGCAACTTCAGTATGAGGCACATGATTTAGTTTTATAATCTTAAAGATGCACAACGCCTTCAACCCTGCATTCATAAATAACTGGTTATAGCAGAAAGGGCATTTTTAACAAAACCAATTACATGGATGGTTCTCTTTGCTATTCCTTTCTGTTTCCAGATAGGTCAGCCTGGAAGGCAGCTCTTTTGCTGAAACTTCTTACCACAGGTTGCAAGAAGCAACCATGTATCCAATATTCTGAGCTTTCATGTTGAGTCCTTTATAACAAAGCTCTCCATCAGGAACATGTGTGTGGGGTATTTATTCCTTCAATCCTGAGTTGGCATGACAGAAAAAAAGATGATGGGAACCTCTAGGGAAGCCTCTGTCCTTTAGGATCAAATGTTTATAAAGATAAGAAAATATAATTGTCTACACGTTTGATTCTTTTTTCAAAAGTAAATACTGTGCTAAAACTACACATTAATTGAAGACATATTTTGAAACTTAAAATTCACTGTAGCAATCATTTAACTAGTTGCATTGCCATCACATAACAAGAATGGTCATTCTGACTGCCCAGAGTGAAGAAATCCTCATTATCTACCTTTCCCTCTTGATTTGGTCAATTTCAAATTTAAAGGTGACTTATGGCATCATTAAAATTTAAACATCAGTTTTAATATACTCAAATAGTAAGTGACACTGACTTTAGATAACAGGAATAGGATTTATTGCAAATAAATGGGATAAGTCTTTTATTGGAAGGAAGAGCTGCAGAAATTAAAGAAGTTTCGGTGAGTGTAAGGTCTGCATTCTGAGACCTGGTACTAGGTCATCAGGTAATCAGAAGTCTGGCTCATTTGAAGAATACAAATGATGAAATATTAAAAAGGTGAATTGGTAAAAAATAAAGTTAAAAGGTAGTTGAAGGCCAGATTATAGTATAACCCATTGAGAGTTATAATAAGTAAAATATAAAGATGTCTATGTGAGAGAGCTGTTGTTTCACCAAACTCACAGTCAGCTGTTTATGACCTGTCTCTAGGAGTGTGTGACACATTGTATGGCAGCTTGTTAGGGATGACACCAACAATGACAACAGCAAAATTAAGGGCTTTTAATTTCAGCACTGAGACAATTGGAGAAAAAGCTGTTGTGATAAAGTTATAACTCGGTAGTGGCAAGGGAGAATAATAAATGTCAGACCGTAGCCAGACACAGTATCTTACTCTGTTAATCTAAGTGCTTTGGGAGGTGGAAACTGGATGATTGCCTGCAGCCAGGAGTTCAGGACCAGCTTGGGCAATATAACAATAAACCATCTCTACAAAAATTTAAAAAAAAAAAATTAGTCAGGAGCTATGATCATGCTGCTGCACTTCAACAGGGTGACAGAATGAAACGTTCTTTAAAAAACAAAATATAAATAAGTGCAATTTTAAAAGAGACATTTTATTAATAAATTATTTAGCTATAATTTGAAAAGTGAACATGGAAAATTTAAAATTATTATGAGTTATTATCCTTATTATACTTTTCTGTTTAACTTCTTGGGTATTTTATGAACAAAATTCATATTTGTCATCCCCAAACGTCTTTGTCTGTAGAAGTTACAGTGCCTCAGACAGCATGCTTGGCTGTAGGCTGATACAGAGGCCCAGGTAGTGCCATTGAATCCTATGGCATACATACCTGTGTAATAGAATTTCCCAACCATTATATATATATGACCTAGAAAGGTTTTTCTGTTTAAACTCTGCACATACCAAACAGAGTCAGATGATTTTGTCTTCATAGCTGCATACAAGCTGGAAATTTCTTTTTCTTTCTTTCTTTCTTTCTTTTCTTTCTTTCTTTTTTTTTTTTTTTTTTTTTTGAGATGGAGTCTTGCTCCGTCCCCAGCTGCCAGGCTGGAGTGCAGTGGCGTCACCTCAGCTCTCTACAACCTCCGCCTCCCAGGTTCAAGCAATTCTCCTGCCTCAGCCTCCCAAGTAGCTGGGATTACAGGTGCGCACCACCATGCCCAGCTAATTTTTGTATTTTTAGTAGAGACGGGGTTTCACCATGTTGGTCAGGATCGTCTCGATCTCTTGACCTCATGATCCATCTGCCTTGGCCTCCCAAAGTGCTGGGATTACAGGCATGAGCCACTGGCTGGAAATTTCTTATATGTGTTGGATTAAAGCCACAGGTAATTCAAGCATTGAGACAAGTATGCTTTGTTGAACTTGTAAGTGACAAAGAGTACAAAAGCTGCTGAACAGACAGAAAAATGTTTGTAACACAAAGAGTAATAAATGTATGGAGTGGTGGATACCCTATTTATCCCGAGGTGATTACTACACATTGTATGCCTGTATCAGAATATCTCACATACCCCACAAACATATGCACCCACTATGTACCCATAAAAAATAAAAATAAAAAAGAAGTTTTCTCTTTTGAAAAAATAATTTTGCCAACACATTTAAAGAAACTCTTATCAGGCAAACCAGCTGAAGTAGCTATAATAAGCTTATCTTACTGTATCAAGAGTGTTAACAAACACTTCAAAGTCTAATATAAATCAATCAGTTAATCACTGCTTGACCAAACTATCTCTTTAATGGGAAAGTAAATACGACTTCCTCCAAAAACCCTCATTTCCAAAAATATAAGATTGCAAGTCATATAATTTTAGAAATAGAAAAATTGACCCTTTGAAAGTGCTTCCATTGTTTTGGAAATAAGATCAGTATCTGCAATGAACATTCGTGTGCATGTGTCCTTATAGTAGACGTAGTCTTAATGAGAATTCTGGTATGACAGATGCTGTCCACACTCTGAACACATTACTACCCCCTTTTCAGCTTATTTATTCCTTAAATAATTGAACTAGATACTACAAGTTTTATGAAACATTATGAATCTTCATGATCCCATCTTAAAATTAAAGCACTAAAGTGCATTTCAAAGCTAAATTGAAGTCATTTTTGGATTAGGAATACTCTTAAATAATCTGCCACCGTTAGTATTGGTAATCACCATTTGAAGGTAAATAGTAACAATTAAAAGAGTAATTGGAAAAAATATACTTGACCTAAAGTTTTGTACAAAGAAAGGAACAGAAGGAATCCCCCATTTTGTCCCACTTCCCTGCTGCATGCTAATGTGATTCTATTACACTGAAGATATTGCTAGCAAGCAAATATGTAGGCAGGCATATTTGACGTCATTATATTTATTACTTTATTTTTTCACTATTGTCCTCTCTTCTCAAGTAAGAAAACAATGGGACTAGTATGCCAGCCACTTATTTAATGTTAATATATAAACTGTACTTTTATTTATTATTTTATTTCATCTTTAAGATGGAGTCTTGCTCTGTCTCCCAGGCTGGAGTGCAGTGGCATGATCTCGGCTCACTGCAACCTCTGCCTCCTGGGTTCAAGCAAGTCTCCTGTCTCAGCCTCTCAAGTAGCTGGGATTACAGGCGCATACCAGCACGCCCAGCTAATTCCTGTATTTTTAGTAGAAACGGGGTTTCACCATGTTGGCCAGGCTGGTCTCGAACTCCTGATCTCATGATCTGCCTGCCTTGGCCTCCCAAAGTGCTGGAATTATACAGGCGTGAGCCATTGCGCCCGGCCTGTACTTTAATTTTAAAGGGCCATTGTAAGTGCCCAGAATCTGGTCTGCAGAAATCTCAAGAAAGAGGTACTTAAATTTTCAGAGAAAAAGTTAAGGGCCAAGGAGTCACCAAGAACATTATGCTAATGTATACAAATACTTATAAACAGAGTCCACTAAATTAGAAGCTTTGAACTGAATCGGTAAGATAAGTGAAGGTCTCTATGACAATGTTCCTCTAAGACTGCTCCTCTAAAACAGGCTCAAATGAGGACAAGGAGATTTTAAAAGGCTTAATTTGAAGCAAGCTACAAAAAGAAGCCTGATAGTGAAGAACTGCTGGACAGAAGTGAACTGGCATAAATTTCATTTTAGAAGTATTTTCATGCTCAACATTATTATCTCTGTGACTGAATCAAGAAGAACACTTGAAAATTAATTACTCCTCTACTCAAAAATAGAGATAAGCCAACACACACAAGCCAAGAAAAAGCTCGTTAGCCAAGTGCTTTAATGTGAAAGTCCTGAGGTCATGGAATACTCTGCGCATACCTCAGTCACCTTTGGGAATTGGGCAATGAAGAAGGAGAGCTGATGGGACCTAAAAGACATCTATTCATCTCAAGTATAAGCCAATTTCACCAAGGTTGAACTGCCTCCTTGGAGTGGATGATAAAATATTCACCAGAAATAGCCTTTTCCATGAAGAAGAAAGAAAGAAAAAGAAAACTTTAGATCTTTTCACTGTGTCTGCCTTACTTGTCCTAACTGCAGTTGCAAAGGGAAGGAGGAGGAAAGGAAGGAAAAAGGAAGGGAGGGAGGAAAAAAAGAAGGGAGTGAGAAAAGGGTTGCCAAAGGTAACTCTTCCTTCTTTGTCCAAAAGGCTATCTAACATTTATGGTGAGGCTAAGAGTGTGGCATTTAAACGTCCCACCACTGCCACATTTTATTCTTTTACTCTGCTATATGTTTTTCACAGTGCTCATTGTCATGTGCTGGTTGTCATCTATTTTCTCCATTGCATACAGGCAGGGATGTTGTCGCACTACTGCTGTGGCTCTAGATCCTAGAACAGTGCCTAAAACGCTAGGCACTCAGTAAATATTTGTGAAATGACTGCACAAATGAGTGAATTGGTGAGTTAATTAGTTAGCTATGATACTAGAATATTTTGTTTTTTTCAAAATATTAATATCTGGGCTTCCTTTCTCTCATCAGCCATATTGATATAGAGGTGAGATGATTCTGACATTACTTTTCCAACCCCAAGCCCAATTTAGGACCACTTTCTTAAGCACACACATACACATACACAAGTTTTTGTTGCCAATAAATTCATGGTTAAAAAAATACACTCCGGTAGAAAGGAAGAAGAAAGGAATGGGCCATTTTTAGAAAGAAGAGAAATAGCAAAAAATACACCCTCTGCATTAAAGAAATAAAATTAAAATAGAAATGAGATATCAATTTTTAAAATCTTTGTCATTGGGATAAGCAATGATCACTTTCGCAAGTACACAGGGAGATGAGCGCTTTTACATGCTGCTAGTAGGAATGTCAAATGTTAGGTATTCTCTTCATACCACATAGTCTTGGTAGAGCTGTCAACTACAATGTCCATGCTTCTGCCACAGAGGTAAGCCCACGATGGTCATAGCATCCACCAGAAGGAAGATAAGAAGTTGTGCTGGGAAGACTAATTCTTTCCTGATGCAAATTACTCCAGATATAAAACAATGTTCAATTTATTCAGACAAATCAATGGCCCAAGGACTGATCTAACGTTCTTCAACTGGCTATAATTACAGCACCTTCTATGGACTTTTGGAAGAGTAGCAAGGAAAATAACATTGTTTTTTTAAAGAGGCAAAGCCAAGAAAGATGTACTATCTAAAGCAATGGAAACAAAACTACCCTGTAAGTGTCCAGATCCTACCAAACCAAAACCCCATAGAACCACATCCTTATCTAATAACATTGTAATGAAGAAAATAAAAAAGGAAGTGCTTATTGAATGATGTGCCAGGCATAGCTGTGTATGTGTTGATCCTCTCCCTGCGTATGTTTCTTTCTTTAAAGACAGTAGCTCTCCTTCATAAGTTATAATAGATGTTTACCAATATATATGCTGGAAAAGACATGAACAATTCGGTGTTTGGTATCAATACTAAAAATTTTAAATGGATTTTCATTTGCTTTGGCTGAACATAGGTTAGATAATGAGTCATTTTTTCAATAAAAACCCTATGGAAATTTTTTGTTTCACTCATCTTTTTTCTAAACTGATTTTAAGTAAGTAAATGGAAATGTGTTCACCTTTCAATATAATTTAAAGAGAATCAAGAGCAATGTTCAGAGTTTTTTTTTTAAACAAAATATCCTCCACTGAAATATCATACTAAGAACATCATATCTATAAAGAAAATGTGAATTCTGAACCTAGGCACTTTCAGCAATGGAAACGTCAAATTGTTGAGTCCCCAGACCTGGCTGGTGGCAACAGGAGCAAGGGTGATACTGGTTCATCACTTTGTAGAAGAAATGGCAGATTTTGAATCATCTGGGGTTAAGTTACATTTTTGATTATTTTCTCCACGATTCCTCTTTAGGAATTCTGGAAATTACATTTGGTTGAATGGGAATGATAAAAAAAGAGAAGAACCATGTCTACTGCTGGGTAAAAGTTTATGGAAAGGCCTTATTCCTGTTTCTCCTTTCCTTCCTACCCTTCCTACAAATAACAGAATGTTCTTCTGAAAGTACATGAGAAAAACAAGTCATCACTTTCACCATCAAATCCAGAGCCACTGAACTACCAGAATCAGCTGGCTCTAGATCTGATTCTTTTTCAGCACTTACCTTCATAGTCATAAAATAGTTCAATGATTTAACTGCAATCATCATACAATCACTTTACATTATTGGAGACAGAGAAAAATCATATGATTTATCATTCAAACTAGACTATTTTTATTTTATCCATTTTATTTAATTTTTCATTTCAGTAGTTTTTGGGGTACAGGTGGGTTTTGGTTACTTGGATAAATTCTTTAGTGGTGATTTCTGAGATTTTAGTGCATCCCTCACCCAGGCAGTTTACACTGTACCCAATATGTAGTCTTTTATCCTCCTGCTTTCCCCTGGGTCCACAAAGTCCATTATATCATTCTTATGCATTCTTATATCCTCATAGCTTAGCTCCCACATATCAGTGAGAACATATGATGTTTGGTTTTCCATTCCTGAGTTGTTACTTCACTTAGAATAATAGTTTCCAATCTCATCCAGCTCACTACAAATGCTGTTAATTCATTCCTTTTTATGGCTGCATAGTATTTCATCATATATATACACCACACTTTCTTTATCCACTCATTGATTGATGGGCATTTGAGTTAGTTTCATGATTTTCCTATTGTGAATGGTGCTGCTATAAATATGTGTGTGCAAGGATCTTTTTTGAATAATGACTTCTTTTCCTCTGGGTAGATAACCAGTAGTGGGATTACTGGATCAAATGGTAATTCTACTTTCAGTTTTTTAAGAAATCTCCACACTGTTTTCCATAGTGGTTGTACTAATTTACATTCTTACCAGCAGTGTAAAAGTGTTCCCTTTTTACTACATTTACACCAGCACAAACTAGAATGTATTTTAAAGTGAATGAAGCACTATTCATAATTATACCAGAACAATAAGCATAAGCCAGTGCTATCTCAGAAAAACTCAGATATATGCTCACCCTGCTTATTAGAGACAAAAGCATTTCCCAGAAGCCCTGGGAGTTTGAAGGGGGCTCCCTTTCTCTGAGCACTTTGCCATCTATATAGGTTTCTGTTAGCAAGGAAGAAGATGGGTTTATTGTTGAACAGGCAACAAAGCATATCCACCATCATCCCAGCCAACAGTCCACTATGATAATAAACTCTATTTGCTCATTAGGTCCTAAAAATAAAGAAGACTACCTGCTTTTGTGAGAACAAAGTTGTAGGAGGAAGAGATAGATCTTTGATGGTAGTAACCATACCTCCCCCTGCATAAATCCTCACAAATACCATTATTAGATACAAAACCCTCTACTGTTCCATTTGAGTTCATATTCTCAGAGTGTGAAGAGGAGTACCCTATCCTTGGCAATGCCTGCACTTGGCTTTTCAGTAAGTAGACATTCATTCCTTAACCCAAAGCCCATGTATGCCATGTAGGCAAGCAGAGATACATTTAACTCTCACTGTCAGGTTGACTGGCATTTATATTCTCAAAGTTGAGAATTCCAGAATAAACATTTTAAGACTTTATTCTAGTTTCATTCTCCAAGTCGTAACAATCAAATATTGCCTTACATAATAACCACTCCATTTACAAAAAAAAAAAAAAATCATTTGATGCAACTTTAAACCAAAAAGCCTCAAAGTCCTGAAAGGTTATTAATAAGGTTGGAAGCAGTCAAACAAATATGCAATTAACATCTTTGTTGTCCTTTTTTGATGGCATCTGAACTATCTGAAAACATAAAATCAACCCTCTGTTCTAAGACTTTGTTTCTTATGGTGTGAACACATACAGAACATGCCTTAAAAACTAAATGCTGAGGGCACTGAACCAGTTCAAGTTCAGTATGTTCACAACCAAAGGGGAAATACTTGCTGTCAGATCTTGACTTCCCTTCACATTTATACAGTATGATGGTTAAGGTCCAAAAGCCAAGACTTTCATATTCAGGATGAAAAAATTACTATTAACCCTTATTTTTCTATTATTAAATCTTCATTTCTATCTGGAATAATTGACAATGAAGAGTAGAAATGAAGAGAAATGTTTCTACATTTGCTTAAATCTGATGCCTGACATAAGAAGGGAAGGTGAGGTTACAACAACCATTGGCTAGAGCAAATGGTCACGAGGAGAATGCTGTAGGATGCATGTGCTTGCATGCGTACATGTTCCGGGATGATGCTGGTCACTCAGGAAGAACTCTGACTCCATCGCCACACCTCTAAGAGCATTGGTTCCAAAATCCCTGAAAACAGGAATTTAACCTGTATGTCAACTACTGATGAAATATAGTAGTTGACAACTACTAAGTAGTACTAATTTCAACTACTAAGCTTCTGAAATATAGAAAACTTTTAAAAATATATATATTCTATTGTGTTTTAGGTTTTGGGGTGCATGTGAAGAACATGCAAGATTGTTGCCTAGGTACATACATGGCAATGTGGTTTGCTGCCTGAAAACTTCTAATTAAATAGAAGGCAATAGAAACTGGACAAGATTCTCCATTTTTAAAAACAATTATAACCCCATCATTCTAAACTGATGACTTCTACTTAGTTTTTAGTGTGGATTAAAAGCCAGCACTCTTATTTATTTATTTATTTATTTTATTTTATTTTTTATTGCATTTTAGGTTTTGGGGTACATGTGAAGAACATACAATATTGTTGCATAGGTACACATGTGGCAGTGTAATTTGTTGCCTTCCTCCCCTTCACCTATATCTGGCATTTCTCCCCATGCT